>JARFJB010000682.1:4550000-4572500 GCA_036346205.1 Vesta saturnalis
ATCAGGGTCGTCATTTTCAACATTTTTTGTAATTATATTAATTTAATGAAGAATGGGTTTATATTTTAACAATAATTTTAAAATTTATTTTGTTAAATAATTCTAATTAGCAAATATTGGCAATAAACATTTCAAAAAGTAGAGGTATTCTGTTTAATTTTAACAAACAATGTTTATAATTACGTCAAAGGTGAAAACTTGCTACATGGCGTCACATTCAATCATTAATAGACACCCGTTATACTGCATAAATATCTGCTTTGTCACTTTTCCATAAGCACTTTAATTTATTTATTATATTCATAAATATAATAATTTACTGTATGTTTTTTAGAATAAATTATTCGCGGACCACCCTATATCACGAATTACAAAAGATTACGCTATATTGCACCACAAATAATTCATTAATCACAGCTGACGTGTATTTCTAAAAACCAGTAAGTTTTTGCACGTCAGAGCAATTTAAACCAATCCTATAACGGCTTCCCCCGCACGGTAGTCGCGAAGCCGCCCACAGATGCACCTTTATAAACCCGCGACGCGCCGGTCAATGGGTCGATTCATCGATTCGTCTGATCTCCCCTGATGCTCGAGAGAAGAACATAGTCGTGAAATACCTGCTCGATCGTGACCGAGACCGCCAGGCCGTTCCCGATATCCAGTAACCTGACTCAGTACACATACAGAAAGAGTGCCACGCAGGGTAGATCCCGACGTCACTCGCAAACACTGGAGGGTGAAGGTTTGATACAGGGCTGTAAAGACCTACGACCTTTTTCTTAGTCAAGCAGGTTAGACAGGCTGCTGCCTACCGTCTACTGTTAGCGCTAAGGCCCCCGCTTAATACACATACATCCACTACCTACAAACAAACACAATAACCACACACGGTGTCTTTAATCGCAGAAGAGTACACAAGAGACCTGTTGCATAAATTTGTATTCAGAATAACCATCGCGAAATACCCAGTGCAAAACCGTTCTTAAATGAATTAAGAATATACGCCGGAAATTAAAACATTAGATAATACGTAAATTATCCAATATTTACCGGTAGTTAATAATATAAATGCGACCTGGTGTATCTTACTAATTACCTTAGTAAAAGGATAAATTTAAAAGTAAATTCATTTTAGTATAGCGAGTATTTCATTTACTTTATAATTTGTATATAATTAAATTTAGTTACACCGTTAGGACGTAATCCAGTGGCTTAAATAATCTAAGCGCATTCGGTTATAATCAAATAATTATAGACCAGAGATCTCGCCTTTGCGTACGCGAATCTTCCGCGTATATTTCTTCATCGGAGTACGACATACCAGCTTCAGCGCTCCAGAGAGACTGAAGAGTTTAAATATACCATGCGCATAATCCGAGACCAGTATTGATTTTCTCCCGTGACCTAGAAACAACTCGAGTTCGTTGGGCTGGCGCTTCCGACCAAACAATATTGAGGCTACCGCACCCGCTTTTGTAAAACAGGACCGTAATATAAATTTGAAATACTAGGTAAGGAGTAGATAAAGAAACTATATATATATATATATATATATATATATATATATATATATGTTCACAGAAACGACTTCGCACCCAGTAACAACTTCCCCAGGAGAACGAGAGGAAGGAGTTCTAAGGGCCCGATTATATATATTTAGTTTTATTTGTTAATAAAATTTTTGTGTTTTGTTAAATTACTAAATAATATACGTCTAAAACCACTTTCGTATAATTATTTAAGGTGACAGTGTAAGCCCACTAAATAATACGAACCACACCCCGTTTAATAAGAATTTATAAACACGACTGAGCATAGCCGAGGCAAAATAAAACCGCGCTGGGTTACCACCAAAGGAGGGCGGTTACATATAATAACTCCCAGATTCAAAGGTGGGGCCTTATATTACTTTCAGGTTTTTATATTCGAGAATACCACAACTTTCAAATTATTATTACTTGCAGTTTTAAATTTTAGTTTCAATTTGGATAATAATACAAAGGCAATTCGGTTAAAATAAATCTTAATTTTAACGAAATAATTTAAATATGCCGATTTACATTCAAGATACTTATACAATGATACACATCACCCGGAATAATAATTACGTTAACCTTATTTTTATTACAAATTTTAATTTTCATTTGTTTAATAACATAAAATTTTTAAGGTTATACGAACCACATGAACGATGTTAAATTTTCAATCATGTACGGGGTGGCCAATTAAGAATGCGAGGTACAGATTCTGGGAAACTATACATCGTAGAGGCTTGCGGAAAAAAAAGTATTACTAAAACGGCCAATACAAAAACCTGGAAAATATTTTCATGTTTCTGAAATGGCGCTAGGGTGCGTAACTGCAATCTTGAATCTAAAAAAGTGATGTTTCTGTGAATTCTGCTATATTAACCTAATAAAAAGTAACGGATCTTTGAAGTCGAGGATGATCTGAACTTTTTTTGTTTGGCACTTTTTGACGTATCTATAAAAATAAAGTTCGGGGGAGGGGTATTCAAAGGTATCCTTAAATCACCCCCCGTAACTTCGAAACGGCTAATCCGATTTTAACAAACTTGGGCGCGTTGAAAAGAGCTTTTCTTGGGCTACAAATGTTAAAATAATTGAAGTTTTGTAAGTTTCACATGTCGTCGCTAGAGGGCTTTGTTCGACATTCCTACAGAAACGGTTAATTTTCGCAAAAAAATTAAATGCATTGGAATGACCTTTTTTTATGAACAAGTAGCTAATGATGCCTAACCAAGCTCGCGAAAACCGCATCTCGATGTCTTGTTCCTAACCTAAAATATCGGCCAAAGTAAACTTTATACGAAAATCCCTTAAATTTTTATTTTTTTTAACTATATTTTCTAGAATTGTTTCTATTATGTAAGTTGTGGCCCTAAAAAGGACCGATTTAAAGGAGGAAGGTTTTTAATGTGAAACTAACAAAACTTCACATATTATAACATTTTTAGCCCAAGAATAGCTCATTTCAACGCTCTCAAATTTGTTAAAATCGACTTAGCCGTTTTGAAGATACAGGGGGTGATTTAAGAAAACCTTTGAATACCCCCCACCACTTTATTTTTAGACATACGTCAAAAACTGCCAAACAAAAAAAGTTCAGATTATCCCCGATTTTATAGATCAGTTATCTTTTTATTAGGTTAATATAGCAGAATTCACAGAAACATCACTTTTTTAGATTCAAGATTGCAGTTACGCCCCCTAGCGACCATTTCAGAAACTTGAAAATATTTTCCAGGTTTTTGTATTGGCCGTTTTAGTAAAAATTTTTCTGCGCAAGCCTCTACGATGGATAGTTTCCCAGATACAGTACCTCGCATTCTTAGTTGGCCACCCTGTACACATCGAGTGTTCACACCTTAGAAAGTTACAATAAAAAAAATTTCTGCCACTTCCTTATACAGCTTCTGAAAAACCTTAGCAAATATAACCAATACAAACATAAGACTGCTTAATTTTCATTGCTTAATCATTTTTCAGAAACTTACAAATTATTATTTTTACTGATAACTTTCTTATACGTGGACAGATCTTAAAAATATTTTTTGAATTCTATGCAAAATTGCCTTTCCATAGACACCTCACATGACATATTTCCTTTAAAAATCCTTATTCTATCTAAATTATGACAAATTTGCAAATTTTCATGTACAAATTTACTTATAACATGCCGTGGTCAATCATACTTCTATTCAAGTTCTAAGAAAACTCTAGATGAAAATATAGACGATATAGACGACCCTTATTGTTATGAAGGTATAAATCCACTCGACTGTATGGCAGAGGATATATCTGAAGAAAGCAATTCAGGCAAAGACCGAAAAAACGAAAAAGAAGAAATTCAAGACGATGATGAGTATGATGAGGAAAACGAGAGTTAAGTTATTAGTTAATAATTAAAATATCACATTTAATTACTTTATTTCGCGATGAAAATTAACGATCAAATAGATTCGGCCGAGCGGGGAATCATGAAAAACGTGCCCAGCTTCTCCTCAATGGTGGTGTGGTAACGAATTCATTCTTATTATCGTTATATATGAGTAATCGTAATTTTATATGCTGAATATTAAAATTCGTATACCGCAAGTGCGATATATATATATATATATATATATATATATATATATATATATATATATATATATATATATATATATATATATATATATGTGTGTGTGTGTGTGTGTGTGTGTGTTGAGATGATATTAATTAAACTGAATATAGAAAGATATAAGCTCAAATTAAAAGGGACGTTAAACATAAATTAATTACGGTGAATTTGAATAAACATGTATGTAAAGCGCATAATGCATAAGAGCGAATTAACTTAAGACTAAGTACAAATGTGAAAATAGGGTAATTTTTGGCTAGTTAAACCAAAATCTATAAGAATAAATGTGTTATCATAGCTAAGCAGTAGTATTCTTCATTGTTATAGTTTCCTAGCAGCTTCGGATTTGTAAAAATATGTATTTTTGTTTACAAAATGCATTTATTCCATTTGGATGCTAATATTCTAGTCTAGTACCATAATATGCTTCCATTCTAAAACAAAAAGAAGTTAAATTGTATCTCAACGTAAGAAGTGCAAAGGACATGTTAAAGTTATGAAATCCGAGCAAATTTTACAAGATTCATAGAGCTTATTAAGTTTAAACCTGAAATTGAACAAAGATTATGTTATAAACTTACTTAAGTCCGATTAGGAAGTATATTTAAACTAACATTATAGATGTGATTTAAGTATAAAAGTTGATAAAGCAGGTTATGACGATTTTTAACGCGGTGTTTGAGAGGGAATTTATTAACATGAACGATAAAAGTGTTTGAAAGCGATGAATTATTATGTAATTTGGGTCAAGGAATTTAATTTTGTTTGTAGTTTTCTTGTTGGAATTAGAATAAGTTAGTTATAAGTAGATGTGTATATGAAAATTTGCAAACTTGTCATAATTTAGATAGAATAAGAATTTTTAAAGGAAATATGTCATGTGAGGTGCCTATGGAAAGGAAATTTTGCGTAGAATTCAAAAAAATATTTTTAAGATCTAACCACGTATAAGAAAGTTATCAGTAAAAATAATAATTTGTAAATTTCTGAAAAATGATTAACCAATGAAAATTAAGCAGTCTTATGTTTGTATTGGCAATATTTGATAAGCTTTTTCAGAAGCTGTATAAGGAAGTGGCAGAAATTGTTTTATCTCTTTTTGTAACTTTCCAAAGTGTGAACACGGCACTCGATGTGTACATGAATGAAAATTTAACATCGTTCCTGTGGTTCGTATAACCTTAAGAATTTTATATTATTAAACAAATGAAAATTAAAATTTGTAATAAAAATAAGGTTAACGTAGTTATTATTCCGGGTGATGTGTATCGTTGTATAAGTGAATGTAAATCGGCATATTTAAATTATTTCGTTAAAATTAAGGTTTATTTTAACTGAATTGCCTTTGCATTATTATCCGAATTAAGTAAAGTAAATTATTATATTTATGAATATAATAAATAAATTAAAGTGCTTATGAAAAGTGACAAAGCAGATATTTATGCAGTATAACGGGTGTTTATTAATGATTGAATCTGACGTCATGTAGTAAATTTTGGTGAAGTTGGTACCACTATACTTCATTTCGGTCGCAACGATTAACATTAGCGTCACATGGGGTAATCACCTTTGACATAATTATAAACATTGTTTGTTAAAATTAAACGGAATACCACTGCTTTTGGAAATGTTTATTGCCAATATCTGCTAATTACAATTATTTAACAAAATAAATTTGAAAATTATTGTTATGACAAAAACATAAACCCATTCTTCATTAAATTAATATTATTACAAAAAAAATGTTGAAAATGATGACCCTGATGCCGTAGATATAAATTAATTTTCCGCCTCATGTTTTCAAAAGGATGCTGAAAGTTCTTCCCGTGTAATAGCCTGAATCTCGTGCTCAACTGCTTCCATTAATTCATGTAAATTATGCAATCTATTTCTATAAATATTGTCTTTAATCTTTGCAAACAAAAAGTAATCTGGAGTTGTGAAAGTAATTGATTGTGAATATAACGAAAAATTAATACAGGAATGAAGAATGAACGGAAAAATTATAATAGAAGCTAATGAAAAACAGACACCTGCGACTATGGCAAAAAAGGTAGAAATCGTTTGACTTTACAATATAATTCTCAGTTTTGCAAATACTAAGAGTAGTGATTAGGGGCCGGTTGTGGACAGTTCAAGGTCACTCGCCCTCTGGTGGCTTTTGGATCTCTTCAAGGTCAAACCTTTGGCGGGAAATTTAAATTTTTGGAGCTCACTAAAAATAGAAATTGCAATGTCATCATCATCATATTACTAGGTCACTCTGTGGTCAAACATTTTGGCGGGAAATTTGTATGTCAAGGTCAAAAGCTGAAAATAGAAATTGCAATGTCATCATCATATTACAATTCTTAAAGATTATTGACCTGTAGGGGTATCGTACGACATTTCTTAGAAATATAAAAATAGAATAAGTTCATGGAAAGAAGGAGAAATTTTTGTCTAGGTTAGCGGTTTTGAAGGATGTGGATTTATAATAAAAGGCTTCCTTGGGTGCGCACGATTAAGTCCACTTGTATTAGCAGAAATGACTATTAATGACTATTAATAACTATTGTTGAGCGAAAGAAGAGGTTGGAGGAGTGACCAAGAAAACAAAGAAGAAGAAATTCAAGACGATTAGATGGATTAGGCCTACGGGAGAAACCATGTAAAAAAACCCGCCCAGCTTTACCTCAATGGTGGTATGGAAACGAATGCATTCTTATTATCGTTATATACTAGTAACCGTAATTTTGTATGGTGAATATTAAAATTCGTATACCGCAAGTGCGATTACATACACACACGCACGCACGCACCTACCACAGCACGACACGACGACGCACGCACGCACACACGCACGCACGCACGCACGCACACACACACACACACACACACACACACACAATATATATATATATATATATATATATATATATATATATATATATATATATATATATATATATATTATTGTCTTGTAGGTAATTTTCTTCTCTACAAGTTATGTTTGAAATTTTTTTTTGTACAACCACTGTAAAGCGAGATATTAACGCACAGGCTATTTATTTTTAGTGAAAAAATCATATTTCTTAAAAAGTTCGTAAATTGTATGCCTTATCGCACAAAAACAATCATTTTTACGCGAAAATGTCATAAAACCTTTTTTGTAGATAATTACCTCCTCTATATTTTTTGTTGAAAACTTTTTATGATACGACCAATAAAAATCGAGATATTAAAAAAGATAATTTTCGTGACCTTTGCCCTCGAATATTTTTTCACGTGCACATGATTTCGAGGTCGACTTTTTACACATTGTTTATGACGACGCTATTCGCGAAAATCACCCACCGATAGACGGAGCTGAAAATTGTAAGATGTCGGATATGAGGGTGAACGACAATAAATGGTTACTCCCGTTTCATCCGTTAACGTACATGTTGTCTTTACTTTTTTTGTTCTATTTATTTATTACGCAGTAGTTCTCACTTAGAGGAAACAGTCTTTTTCAAGACTGCATTGTTAACAACACTTGTATGTGTAAGTATCCAACTAAAAGTTAATGACAACTACAAGGTGTTTTCAATGGGCATTTGTTTGTCTAACTCCAACACCGTTTTCAATTATCCTTTTGGTGTTCTTACATTACGTTGTTTTACTTTGTCAACATTTGATAAGCTCGGTAAGTAATCAAAATGAAATTATATTAAATAAAAATTATAATCTTTCGGTAGAAATGTACCATAATCTTTCAAAGGAAATGGAATTTGGAATAATGAGAAATCAATTCGTGATGAAATTTCGAGTCTTCGGAACACTATCCACAGAAGAATTTTCCATATTTGCTTGATGATCCGTCATTGTTGGTAATATATCTGGTTCAGTGTTATCACACTGTAACCTACCAGTTATGGTGTACTTAGTTAACAACAGGTTTAATGTCTTACCATTTCCTAGTGATTCGGTCCACAGGGTTGTGAACGGTATCATGTGGCCTAACATGAACATGCTGCGATGGTAAAACGTTTTTTAAACCCTTCTTAATAGTTGTCGAAGTTACTTTAAAAGTTAAAGAACAAAGCAATAAATTGTTTAGAATGACACACTTACCTGGCATAAAGTTTTCTGGTCAAAAATGTTTACGGCACACATACATACAAGGGAGACACCTTAGCCGCCCTTTTTTTTTGTGGCGTCATTTGACCTTGGAAATTCTCGAGGGCGCCCACGTGGCTGACCTCGGGTTTGACTTTGAGGTTGACCTTGGGGCCTGGCATTGAAAGTGATCTTCGGACTGGCCTTGGAGTGGGCCATGGGCTGGCCAAAGTCAGAACCAAAGTCTGGAAATTTGAATTTGAATAAGGGGCACTAATGGTAACCTGTAAGACAGTTGTAGGAGCTTGTGTTAGGGTCTGCACCCTCTTGTCGTGGCCCCCTTAGCTGGAAATAGTGTTTTAATAAGGTGTCCTAATGTTAACTTGTAAACATGTATAAGAACTTGTGTTAGGGTCTGCGCCCTCTTGTCGTGGCCCCCTTGGCTGGAAATAGTATCGTAATAAGGGGGCCCTAATGCTATGTCATAAAGCATGTATAGTAACTTGTGTTAGGGTCTGTGCCCTTCTGTCGTGGCCCCCTTGGCGTCATAAAATGTAGGGATGCAATAAACACACAACGGTCTTTGAAATCGAATATTATGAATAAATCACTTTGTAAACGACGCACGTACTACAAGGAAACACACAATACAATGGCGAAATATTTGTTGCTCACCGTTCGGGCGTTTATAAAACTTATAATGGATGCCGTCCACTCCGATTTTAGCGAATAAAGGTGTGTGCCAAAATTCAGCTCAATGGGATGTTTTCCGCGCTGAAGCTAATTTTTGTCTAATTTGACTGGGCTACTGAATACTGGACTAACATTTTAAATATTACCATTATTGTTTACATCAGACTGTTTTCCCTTTACTATAATTACTTGTAATTATATTATTTATCTTGATAATGATATATGTGATATTGACAGGCGTTGAGAAATAAATTTTTATATAAAACATTACAGAATTATATGAGTAAAATTAATCCTACTTATTATGGAATTCCATCGAGTAAGGTTAAAGAACCAATGTGTGTTAATTGAGCAATTGATAATATCTTAAGTTGTCATAATTAACCATAAAACAATACTGCAAAAAATTATATTTAATTAACGCAACATTTTTTTAAGTAAAATAAATGAAAAAATTACTTGAAACGGGAAATGTCACGCTCTGGTTAAATAAGACATGTTTTCATGGTTTGAACTCACGTTGCCTCGCGTAAACCTAAGAGAAAGATTTCATTACAAGCATTGAATGTTGTTTATTTTTAAGTAACTCAATACAAATAGATTTAAAAGGGAAAGGTAATATGTATGAGATAATATGCAAAACACATAACTGTAATTTTTCTTCTTTAAGTATTAAAAAAGGGTGCAATTAGTCTTAATCACAACGATTAGTTAATACTGCATGTTTTATTAATAGAACTATTGCAAGGTTTTAATTAATTTACGGTTTACAGTGGTGACTAGTTCTAACATATTAGTATGAAAAGCATTCCGAATAAGGAAACTACGCACTGCGTCGTATTTTGAAGATCTAGTCAGTCAAAATTATTTAATGTTTAAATACGTAGTTGGATTTATTTGATTTCTTAAAAAGGCATTTTAAGGAGTAAAACTTTATATTCAAACGTAAAAATCAAAGAAAATCATAAACATAGGTATGATAGCGGACCGAGAAAATATTATTATTGTAACAAAGATTTTCAAATCGCAATTGTTACCACGAAAGAAAAGATAATTAATGTATTTTAATATGTTGGTAATAAGTCGTAATTTGATAAAGTTTTTCAGGATATTTTATTTTATGTAACTGATATTTAACTAAGGGTTGAAAAGAAAAACATATGTTGCGTTGCCTTTACCGAAAGACCGTAACAAATCGTTTAAAGTTTCTATACACACGAATTTCTGCTAAAAACGTCGCGTTGGTAATTATTTATGTCGACACATACGGAAAAATCAAAAGGCGTCTTTGTTTGTTACTAGGAAGTTCGAGACCAATAAGGTTTGTTACCGACGAATGTATGTTTTAAAAATTAATACTTCTTTTAGTAATAAATATGAAAATATTTCCATTTTACTAAACACTAAAAACGCGAATTCGTCCTTTTCTTATTGTGTTGGTTTTAATGTAAGTTTTTCCAAAAATTAATCTATAAATAATCGCCGTCGAGTAGAGTTTAAACCGCGTATCTTAACTCATCGTGTACGTATTTCAATGTAAATTAAAGCTCGCAGCAAGCAATTCAACAAGCCATCTAACTTGTTAAAAATCAATCATTGCCTTGCAAGAAGTTTCTATTTAATTACCACGAGTTATTGAATTGCACAGAATTGTCATTTAATAACAAAGGGTAGTAATTTAAGTGCTAATACGCCATCTCACAAGTACAATCATTAAGTTGAAATCTGCTCAAATGAAAGGAGTCCGCTTCAGAGAGTACCGTGCCCCTCCTCATTGCTAGTATGATTTGACGTTGTTGACGGTTTATTAATATTTGTGTTATTTCCGTTAATTCGTGATAAACGAGACTGGGGTTTACAGACACGGGTGCAGATGATATTAAAAACACCTCAAATTTCATCTTTACTGTTAAACGAACCCGTTCTTATTATTTTGTGTAGATGAATGTTTGAGCTGAGAAAGGGATGCTGTATTTTCTAATGCTAACTGGCGTGTAGGTTACCGGACACTTTGTTATGATTTATTTGCTATTTGTTATTTCAGCTGAAACTGAAGAATATTCGGGCTGTGCTGCTGTCTTTTGTATTCCCAGATCGTTGTTGGTGCATGTCTACCAACAACCCTAACTTAAATCCAAATTTTCCTGCACTGTCCTCTTTTTTTTGTCACTACCTCCTTATTTTTATCTTCTCTGGTATGCCATGATTTTCTAATAAGGCGATATGAAATATGCAATATGCATTCGAAGCATCTTATCCACGAATGTGACGGTGGTAACCCAAAGGAAAGAAAATCCGTTTTGACTGCTTTACTCAATATAAGATCTTTATCGCTTATTTTTTTGCGCCATGGACCACACAAATAACTTGTTTACGTGGATATACAAGAAGCTACAGCGTTTCAAACTTTTTCGTCAATCATGCAAAATACTAGTGCTACATTGACCACAACTTCCACGTTATTTACAAAAATCTTAGTGTGTAAGAGATTTTGTATGTGTTTTTGAATTTTCTCAACCTCCATCGTACTATAGCATGAGTAGTTTCCTTGGCAAAAATAAACTTTATGGGACGACTATACCTTGTTGAAAATGGCGAATGACTTTGCCATACAATTTTTTCGTTGCTTTTTGCTTTACATACATTTGCATTGGTACCATTGAAATACTAAAAAGGTTTTCATCACTACACTGTCTCTCAGAAAATTTTTGTTTATACTGATTTTGTTTAATTTCTACATACGTTTCTATTATACTTATGCCATTAGGATAGCATTACTCTCTTGCCGCTTTAACTCTAAGATAAGAAGGATACATTTTGTAATCAATGGGTTTGGTTTGCTGACGTATTCGTATCGACTATTAATGCGGCAGCTTGGTCTATCGAAAGTGATTTTGTCAAAACTACTCGCACTTTCTTTAGTGTAATACCTTTTCTTGGCGAATAATCACAAAGCTCTTTAATAATGGCTGCCGAATCTCTTTTTCCTTCTTTGCGAAGCTGTACTTTCGTCGCCGTTGACGAATCTTCCTTACTCGCTGTTTCAATAATGTGTTGAATTCGACTGGCTTTGATTTCAGGCTGGAATATTCAATTTTTTTATGGTGGACTGATTCGATGATTTGGCCCAGTTGTTATTAACTGGTTTAAATTTTACTTCACTATATAGGCAAAAGAAAATGTTTCTTCTAACCACGAAGAATTAACTGGTAAGAAGCGTTCACAATGTCTGCCCGATTTGGACTACTTTTTTGCCACCTGTGGTAAAAGCCACAAAGCCTTGTCCTGTACCCGCCTGAATACACCAAAGTGTAACAACTGCGGTGGACCACATGCTACCTACTCCTTTTCCTGCGCGACTCGTCGTGCGATTCTCACCACCGCGGCAGCGACTGCCGTACCCAACCCGCTCCCTCCTTCCACGTCAGACACCGAGGATGACGACAAACTCAAACCACGTATTTTCATTCCCGATTTCATCGTCTCCCTTACCCTCACCCTAATGCAACTGTTTCCTGAGCGTAGGGCCGACAGCGAAAGCAGTCGACATTACGTCCAGGGAATGTTTGCTTGGCAATGGTATAGCCATCACTACCCACAACATTCGATCCTAATCCTACACCTTAACCCCTCACCCTAATCCCTCTCCCTCACTCTAGGTACAATAGATCTAATAATAGGTACAGTTAATACGAGGGGTGCCCGTCGGAAGCGCCCCCTCATTAAGAATCTAATAGCCACAAATCAAATACAAGTCCTTGCAATCACAGAAACAAAACTAACCACCCGTTGTACCCTTGACTTTACCTCCTATAATTCATTCCCTCAATTTAGCACCGACAATAGTTTGCGAGGCATAGCCCTAGTAATCAAAAATTCATTTCCTGCCACCACTTATCCTCTTCCGCCGGACATGCAGCATCTCGAATGTGTAGTTGCAACGACGCACTTTGCCCTTCCCGCCACCTTTTTCTGTTAGTACAATCCTCCAATGACCTCCTAGACCACATCCCGCCCTACCCAATGCTATCCTCCTAAGAGATCTTAATGCCCGACATATCCAATTCGGAGATTTCACGAACAATAGAAACGGTATCCGCTTAGCTCACAGTATTCTAACCCTACCACTGTTAAGGTAAGGAACACCAATACTACCTATTAGTAATCAAGGTGCCTCTATAATCGATCACATTATATGCACCGAGTCACTAATTCAGCGTATGTTCTCCGATTGCCATTTAGGTGAAACCATCATATCGGACCACCTACCTCTTTTCGTTAAAACATCCCTCGGCGCCGTCCCTCCCCCTCCTCCAACTCACATTATCCGGAGAGATTTTCAAAACGCCGATTGAAATGTATTTGGCGAACAATATCTCCAATAATCTTCAGGCGAACGATATCCACACTCCCAACGATGTCGAGAGAGCGGTCACCGGGTTAACTTTACTTATCGCGGAAGCGGTCGAAGCCTCAATTTCCCAAAAATCAATTGAGATCTCACGCAAACCTCTCCCACAATACATCGTAAACTTGATCAAAGGGAAGAGGTGAGTGTATCGCAAATTCATAAACAAGACCCTGAACAAAGTACAGAACCTATCCAACCTCCTGGGTTCCCTTAGGTGACGCATAGGAGGTTGTCAACCCGAAACCCTACAACATACATACAAGACATTCATACGGCCCGCCATAGATTACTGTGCTCCATTGTACGCTACCCTAAAACCCAAAGACCTAAATTCCATAGCCTCACGTGAAAGCCGAGTCCTATGGAGAATACACCGACTACACTATAGAACACCCAACGCTAACCATACAACACGCTAACATCACACCTATCACACAACACTACAAACAAATTACACACACCGTAGGATATTCGGCGAAACGCCCCTTACCCACATCCAATACCTAAGAACCCACAGGAGAAAATTACACTACATGTATATTTGTAGCGTGAATTATTTGAACATCCAAATCAGATGCGTGGGTGTGGTCTGCTCTGTAAACGTTAGGTGAGAAGCCGAGCATGCGCCCAATAGAATCCTCCTTTCTAAAGTCTACGTTATGTGTAGATTTAACTTCGCATTTTAGCGTATTATTGTTTGCTCTTAATACAAAGTCGATCGTGTTATGCGGGTTAATCTTACGCTGTAGAAATTTATTAATTTCCACAATTTCCTATACACCACTCGGAATCGTAATTTCTTTATGCTCGCCAGTTTTCGTAATATAGTAAAACTTGTTGTTTCCCTCATGAATATTTCGTGTAGAATTTCAACCGTAGAATCCCAACAATCCTAATCCATACTGATAATTAGGATCAAGTCCGATTGGCGAAAAAGCGTTGTATTGAGCACGTTTCCCTCACCCGTCAATGTGAACGTTTGAGACATGACTACAAATAAACAAATAATGACCTCGTTTCTTGAAAGCAACCCAATGAGTATCTCTTACTCTAAGATCGTCAAGGTTCACTATAGCACACTCATTAAGATACGATTTATGGGGTAAAGCATCACGCATAAATACGGCTCTAGAGAATGGCACATCTTTAGCATACTTATTCAGATCGGAATCGGTTAATGCTCTCCGGGGCAAGTTTATAATTTTTTTGGGTATGGTTTCAAGTATAAAGCACATCCCTACTTATGAGGGTGCAAATAAAATCCTTTTCCACTCCTTAGAGCCACCGTCTCCATTGTTTGCTTATGGCGTTGAGCCTCCTCCAATATCTCCTTCGCCGCCGAAGCGTCGTTGACAGCTTTAGCTATACCGCTAGCACCACCTGCGAGAGCACCTGCAGCTGAGAGACCGGCGAATAGAGGTATTCGGAATGGGAGAAAGCCGCCTGTTTTAAGTATCGGAATGATTCTAGGTAATTGCACTTTCTTCTTTCCGCCGGTAATCTTAACAGCCTCCTTAGAGGCCCATAGACTGACATCAATAAGTTTCTTCAGATTACCATCTTTGAGCAGACGTTTGACAGATTTTCGAATAGGTTTTAAAACTATACCTCTAAACGAGTACCTTTTCGTCTTCTTCTTCTTAGCGCCCATACCTAGCGTGGTTTTAAGCTTCATGGCGTTCACTACGGCAAAGGCTGCTGCTTTCTCACCAAAATTTGAATCTTTCGAGCGTACACGATTCCAAGCTTGATCGTGAAGCACCCTATCTCCTTGATGACGGCTTGCTAAATCGTTAGAATTATTATAGGCGATATCGTGTTGTTTGCAAGCTTCGTCTAGAGGATTTATACCTGGATCGCCGCGAGTTAAACATTTCTGTAGCTTGGTTCCTGGCCTGCAATATCGATAACCCGGAATATGCAGCTCAACAGGTAATTTGGTTATTAAGATGTTTAATACTCCACTGGTCAGTATACTATCAGCAACTGAATGATGCAGTTTACGAAACAGCCTCAAGAACTACCTGTGGATGGTCACGATTTCCTCTCTTTCCGACATCAATAAGACAATTATTTGCGGACCTTCCGGGTGCGGGGAAACTAACGTGATAGTTAGCTTATTGGAGGCACCGTATGGTTTAAAATTCGAAAATATATACGTTTACTCTAAGTCGCTCGAGTAACCAAAGTATAAATACTTAGAGCATATGTTTAAGTCGATCAGAGGGATTAGGTATAATGCATTCAACGATAAAGCAGATGATCTTCGACGACATCTCCTGTCTCAATCAAGACATAATTCGCGATTATTTCAGTAGAGAGCGACACTCAGATGTGGACTCGTTCTATATCTGTCAAACATACTCGAAGATCCCTAAGGAATTGATTCGCGATAATGTGAATATGGTTGTGTTATTTAAACAAGATTGCGTAAATTTGAAGCATGTATACGATAAACATGAAGGTACAGATGTGACCTTTGATCAATTTAAATCAATGTGCGCGCAATGTTGGCAGACTGAATACGATTTCGCTTGAATTGTAAAAGACATTGATTACGGTAGATACCCAAGCGGATTTGATTGTTATATCACCTGCCTATAATAGTAATTCAGATGCAGTCGCTCGCAATGGATGTTAAGCGGAAGTTAATGCATTCTCGTAATACAATCGAACGCAAGCTGGAATTATTGAAGAGAGGTGAACTTGAAACATATCGTTCAGCGGACACTGCATATAAACCTATAGTGGATCCTTTGAAGCAAATTGCTAACGCGGAAATTAAAGCAGAACCGGTGAAATCGGAGTTCAAACAAGTACCTGCCGCTTCGTCAACACCAGAGCAATATGATACTTTACCTCTCCACTATGTAGAATTACTGATCCGCGGAAACCAAGAACAAATTGATAATACATACGGTCTTCGTTATGATCCAAATTTAGATAAGTGGACTATCGGAGATTCTCCTGTGGATATAGGACCTAATCTGATTATAAAGGATAAGGTATATGAAGGCACTCCCGGACTATACGAGCTGCTTATATTGAAAGAGCCGAAGAAGTTTACGTTGAGGGATGAAACAGCCTACGTTGATATTCTTGCTAAAACTAACGCATATAGGAAGAATCACGACCCTCACGGAGCAATTATGGGCACCCAGTTGTCTAAGTACTGTAAGATTATTAAGCCGCAAATCAGCACGAAACGTTTCGGTCGCGGCATTATGAAGAATTTGTAGAATAGATTCAAGTAGTATGTATACTGGAATACTCCTCGCGAACTTGTTGAACGGCTCAGACTGTTGTATGCATCGAAAGAATTAGTATCGAAGAAGAGCTTCGAGAAGAAGGTATAATTGCATAATAATGCCCATCGATAAGTTTGTCAGACATTCACTAGTGCATTTAAAACATGCAGCTGCAAATATGACATTAAACGGGGATCATAATTACGATATTTAAGGTAAAAGACTTTGCAATGTCTCTGAACCCATCCTAGAAGATGATGTTGCAACTAGGAGATACGTAGATGAGGTGAATTTAAAATTGACCGAAGATGGTAATTACGATGCACAAGGTAGAAGAGTCTGCAACGTTATCAATCCAATGGTAGATGCGGATGAAGCCACCAAAAAATATGTTGATAAGTGTAAGGAAGTCTTAAAGATTGATATCGATTGCAAAATTATTATCTGAGCGCGATCGTAAACTTGAGAAGAAAATGAATCGTATGTATGGCGATATAAGCATCCTCAGCAGGGATATTTATAACATTGAGAATAACTTGCACTAATAGTAATGTCTTTAGAGTTGGCCGTTGTCGAAGAATTGCATAAGCCTGCTCGGAAGAATTTCGTGAGGAAACGAACCATCGTCAACCATCGAGATGTTCTCTGGCAGATGGATTTAGCCGAATGTATTCCGTATGCTAAAGAGCACCGCAATCATAAGTATATTCTAACAGTGATAAACTGCTATTCTACATATCTATGGACACGCCCTCTAAAGTCGAAGAATGTCGACGAAGTTTGTCGAACGACGACTTCTATTTTGAAGGAGGGTGGAGCTCCGGAAAACTTGCAATCGGATCAGGGACGTGAATTCTATAATAAACATTTTGAGCGGTTGATGAAAAGTTATGCAATACAGCATTACTCAACGTATAGTGTAAAAAAGGCAGCCATTGTTAAAGGGTTATAAGAACGTTGAAAAATGCGTTATACAAGCGATTCAGCTTTATAGGTAAATACAAGTGGCTAGATGTGTTGCAAGAAGTTACATCTGAATATAATAATAAAGTGCATTCCACGATTAGAATGAAGTCTAAAGATGTAACTGCATCAACATATTTACCTATGTTTCATAATATTAAGGTAAAATTTAAAGTTGGTGATTACGTACGGATTTTTAAGTATAAATCAATATCCTAATTTTTCCACCGAACTGTTTAAGATTGCTAGGGTGAAGGTTGGTAATTCAGAAAACAGCTCATCCGGATATATTTCTCGTTGAGAAGGTATTACGGCGTAAGGGGAACAAGCTATATGTTCGATGGCTTGGCATAGACAAAACACATGATTCATGGACTAATAAAACAGCTTTTGTATTTTCGTACAATAAGTAATTTGTTATATAACATGAATATTTTCCTACATCTCATGATATAATAATAAATAATAACGATAACATAATAATAACGATAATGACGTTATAGTAATAAATAATTTCTTAGTCTACCCTAGCATATAACATAATAATAATAACAACAACAATAACATTAACGATAATGATGAAGATGATAATAGCAAATAATTTAAATAATTTCTTAATCTAAAATGTAATAATAATAGCTAATTTCTTAACCTAAATCCATAGTAGCAGGGATATTGCAATGTCCCCAAGGCAGTGTATCGATACCATTAGACAGCAAATACCCCTTATCATCGCCATTATTAAGAGCGACTTTACGCTGTTCTATACTATATACGTGGTGGCTTTTCGATATGATACTGCTTTGAGAGACGCCTGTAATATCCCCGCTTCTTAGCCATTTTAAATAATCGTTAAAACTAGTTCTATCTCTTACAACATAATCCCTAACTCCTTTTAACTTCCTTACCTCATAATCCTTAAGTCTAAAGTTGTACATTTTAGATGCCAAAGCCACCTATTCAGTAATTATTCCTCCACTCATTTCATCTTTCACCAAGCCAATTACTTTACTATTGCATCTTGGAATGTTATAAGGGTTGTCTGCAGGAAAATCAGAAGTGTCGGAACGCGAAATGTTGGTCCGTATAAGATCGTATGCATCGTCACATTTCATCTCGTACACCAGGCTATCGGTATCCATATATAATATCCATATATAATACCTACCGCTCCACCTGCTGATAAGTTTGACGATTCTATGATTTCTAACATTTTCCATGGTTTTTCCGAAATTTGCGTTATTTAAAAGTTTGTATAAGTTTTTCTCGAAAGAGTTAGTGGATTCTGCTCGCAACCTTGTATTCAAGTCTATATATGGTTTGAGCCAACGTGATTGGTTGAAGCTAATCGCGCCATGAACTTTCTCAAAGACAAGGCCTGCTTGAAGCCATTGTTTCAAATTGCGGTAATAAATGACATACTTAGTCTTAGAATGCAGCGTTGCGAGCAGTTTCCTATTTTTACCACCAGGTGGAGTACCGTATTTAACGCAGAAGGGGATGTATTTATGGCGATCATGCAAAGTATCCGAATATAATAAATCCACCTCTAGGCTTAATCCTTTGCATGAATCATCTGGTAAATTCAAAATTGATTCGGAGGTTAGTAAATTTAATTTCTCGTAAGCACTTGAAATCATGCGAAACATTGACTTTGAGCCCATCCATATAAATTAACCAAATCTGTATAAAGAATATAAGGGGATGGTTTGTTGGGAGCGTATTCATTCATATACTTATTATTCGCCTTGCTGTACTTAGTACAACATTGAGTTATCCCTCCACGAACAATAACATATGAAGATCGGTGAGCAGCTCCAGTCTAACTGGTATTATTCGCGGGGCCTTATACCGGATCTTGCATGCTTGATGAGCACTATGTCTAAATTGACCGGTGAAATGACAATGATCTCTTACTTTAATATCATGATCTAGAAAGGGATGTTCGCAAATATGACAGTGGGTGGATCCATTATATTCCAGCATTTGCATGTCGCTTAACGTTTCCATAGGTATGGGATTTTCAAAATACTGCTGCATACTACTAGTAATATCTAGCAGCTCGTTGCTAAACCAATTAATGCACTCTACCCTACACCAATTTTGATAAGGAATCGTTAAACGTGCAGTGGAGATAATATGCGATGCTGCATACGTTGTTTCTTATACTTAACGATATTCCGCGTTTCGTTATCTTTGAAATCCTGCACTAAACATTTCAAGTCGAAATATAAAATAAATGGTGCAATCTGTTTAAACTCGTAATTCTTAAAATACACATTTGAACCTGGCTTTGACATCTCTATCCTACATTTATTAACTACTTACAATCTAACTCGTGATTACTTAGCTTAATTTGAGAACTAGAATAGTGGAGGCATCTATCGCATAGAAATAATTTATTATGATTCTTCGTTAACTGTGAACGCACTAATGCTGATAAATTTCTGATCCAGCAGAAAAGAAATTTAACGACTTTATCATGATCTTTAGTTGTTCCGAGTCTGGAAACGTCATCATCTATTTCATTTTCAATTTCATAATTCTGCTGGATCGTTAATAAATTATGTTTCCTGTTCATGCATTACTAAATAAACAGGTACTGCGTTATATAGCTGCATCTTCTAGTAACATTCACGTTTATGGATAAATTAGGATTTTGTTTTAATTAGATTTGGTTTAATGTCATGAAAACTGGATATCTTCAAAATTTAGAATTTCGGCATAATATATAGGATGATACGATCAGAATCGCAACGGAAAGAGACGATGATAAGCAAAAAGCTTCATCATTGTTTTATGTAATGACGCACTTCTTATTTTTATTTGAGAAGGTAAAGATAAGGACGAGCATAATGTTTACGTTAACGAAATATTTTGACAATGACCAACCACTATCCTGTTATTCAAATTGAGCAATCGCTCCATAGCAATCAATAACAATACCATTGAATAAATTTTTAAATTTTCGTTTTCTAGATTGGCTCTAAATATTAAATTTGGTTATAAAATAAATTCATACATTAACTTTGTCATCATCATTAAAAGATGGTTTAACGAATTTCAGATAATTCTAAATTACCTTTAAAATTTTTATAAATTTCCTAAAAAACAACTTAAAACTATCATTAAAAATTCCCTAATGTCCTATTAAATTAATTATAATACCAGTGTTCACCCTGGTTTGGCTTGTAGATCCTCCACTCAACTGTACCCTTTTGCAGGGACCCCTCATTTCTTTTTTGACTATACTGTACCCTCCATTTGCAATGCTCGAGATGTCTTTTGCCAATACTCAATGATGATTTAATTTATCAAACCTGTAATTTATCGATATAATTAATGCTTCAAATATAAACATATAACTTACCTGGGCGATACAAGTAATTACAAACAGAAAAAGCATTGTAGGTAATTTAAATCTAAAAATTCATTTTAGTAATAAGCTTTTAGTAAAACCAATGAACGTTCCTGAAAATATCCGTTGAATAAACTGGCAAGTGAATATAATAATAATGGTTATGAAACCTGAAATTTATTAATACTCGTAATTAATTATTATTTTTTAAATGTAATATTGAAACTATCTTGATGAAAGCGCGATAATGAGTGACAAAGAACCATATGTTACATTGCTCTTATATACGTCACATACCGGATGTTGCAGAAATGTACAAGTGGATATAAAAATGTTACCTTCCGTAATTATTTATTGCGTATGAAGTATTAAATTATTAATATATAGTTTGAGTAGCGCTGATTAAGAATTTTTGAAATGTATATAACTGCGGCTACAGCGATAATACCTATTTTTATTGTTTTGTGATAACATTATTTTCATACACTGAAATATCTGTTAATATTGGAATAAATAAATTCTTTAGAATTTTATTAAACAAAATACCTATATACTAACTTTAATAATACTTTGAGGAGGAAATGCAGCCAATAACCTGCGAATTCTAAATTTATAATTTTTATTACTAAATGCATTAATTATTTATTCAATTTTAACAAACGATGATGCTTCTTGTATTAATTATTTTAGAATTTATTTGAAAATGCAAATTCCCTTTTCTATTTTTATTGCTTTAAAACAAAAATAAAATCTATATTTTAATTATAAAATGTAATTATATATTCATGTAGTATATTCATTATACTTTAAGCAACGTTTAATTATTATTTTAGACGAGCGCAAATTGCTTTCCTTGTTACTCCGATGCGGTCTCACTCTATCATCCACCAAATGAAAAGCTACTCTTTCAGTCAGACTCGTGACGTCACCTAAGTATTTATGTAAATCATTCAGGATGTCATGTCTAGTATTGAAATTTAATGTTTATTTCAAAATACAAATTTCTTTTATTGCTTTGTTTTTAGAATCAGAAGAACGTAATTGCATATTTATTATTATTATCAGATGTAATTAATATTTTAATAACATTATTTTCCATTTTTATAAACGCAATTATTTTAGAATTTAAAAATAAACCCTATTTTATTACTTCATATTTAATTGCAATTATTCATATGGTGTTATGGAAATGTTTCCAAGACTTGCTTTTAACTTAGCATTTGTAGGATGTTTTAAATGATAAAACTTCTTTAGAATTTATATTTTTACTAAATTCAATTAAAGCATATGATAATGATTTCTAGATTTAACTGAATGTTGTAATTGGCTTTAATATATTTATCAGTAAATGCACCATTCTTGTATTAAATTTAATTGTAATTATGGTGTTATGCGCGCGAAATGTTTCCCTTTCAACTTATTGAACACCTTTTTCGAATACCGTCCCTCCTTTCAACTTGAAAAGCTAAAGCCTGTCCGGTAGAACTGAACGGTATCGGATTAACAAGGAGGATTGTCAATATATGGTTCTATTGTGCTTGAAACCGCCTTAATGCTTTGCTGTCTCGTACTTATTGTACGTGACAAAGAAAGATGGATAT
>JARFJB010000682.1:4577500-4815000 GCA_036346205.1 Vesta saturnalis
TGCCTAAGTTGTCCATGTCAACGAATTGTTTTGGAACGCGCTTTGTTGGTAATAAGGACAAGGTTATCGTCGTTTAATAAAAATCATATAAAGAATCTATTGACTGCAATACATAACAGAAACGCAAAATATATTACAAGCACCAAAGCATAACATACAAATTTCCTGCCATTATATTTAAATAAAACAATCATTAATCAAATTATTATTAATTGGTTTGCTTAAATGAATATTAATCTGTATCCATTTGTACTAAGTTATTTTTAGAATGCGGATTTAGAAACATTAAACAATGCATATTACGCAGATTTACCATAATAAAATTACTTTCTTCTCGAGAAAATATGCAAACTTTTCAAGAGCACGTTCTCACAGTGAAATTCAATCTTAATGCAAAAAAAAGTTCATCTGGCCGGAATAATTTTGTAGGCTGTTAAACTAGTTTTCTTTTACAGTTATGCAATCTCCCTTTATTTATGTTTAAATGTTTGAAACTTTAGTCTTTAGTTTAACACTTTCATTTTCTCAAATAGCGCATTTTGTATCAAAAAAGTAGATAGAGTTTTTATCAAATATTTTACTTTCTAGTTTTTAAAAGGTCAAAATGAAATTAATGCAAATCAAATTATTTTTTAGAAACGTCGTCCTTATATGTATAAATAAAGTTTAAAAGTCTTTGGTGTCACCGGGCTTTAACTTCCTGCTACATAATATATGCAGCATTGATATAAATACGTAATACTGTTTATTATAAAACAAGTATATCTGGTGTCGAACAACACACTATCTTCTAACCTACAAAATGGAAATTAAAAGAAATGGAAGCATACATTTTTTTAGGATAATTATGCTACCCCTTTTACAATACGTTCACAATGAATATAGGCCGCATTGTACAAAAACAACAATCATTTATGAGATGGATTAAACCTTCATGTCAAATAGAGGTTAATAGACGTATAGAACTCTACACATTTTCTTATAAAATTAATCGTTATTCAGATATTGAAAAATTTTAATTAACACTTAAATTATATCTTAGGAATTCGTTTCTTGCTAAATTACGCTTCGTATTACAAAATTGCATAGAGCATAATTATTTTATTGTTTCAAGTTCTAAATGTTGGTGTTTGTATATATTTGAAAAACGGCGGACAGCTGTCATTTTGTAAATTAATTTTAGATGAGATCATATGGCAAGTAATACATAATTTGAAAGCTCGTCCAAAGTCCCTTTCAATACAACAATATTAAAATATTACTGTTGATTCATGAGTTTCAACCCAAAAACGCCAATTAATGTTTTAATGTTGGTGATGTTGTTGAAAAGGACTTGAAATAAGCTTTCAAATGAAGTATTACTTGCATATGATCCCATTTAAAATTAGTTTACAAAATGATGGCTGTCCGCCATTTTTAACGATAACCCCCCAATAGATTGGGGAGAGGGGAGACTTTAGACAGGCGCTATATATATATATATATATATATATATTGAGATGGTTAGATATAAGTTTAAGACAGGGTTTGAGAGTTTAAGCTTGTAATTCTTATATTGGACAATTTGAGATCAATTACAGTATATTTACACTGCATTTATTTGAAGATTATAGTAGACGAGTGAAAGAAATTGATTTGTTTTGATGAAACAGGCTTAATAAGATTTGCACAAGTTGGTTTAATCATAAAAAGCATTGTGCTATGTAAGAAACATGTCATGAAGGTTAGATGAAGTTATATTTGTAAGTACGATTAAGTTCGTAGAAAATATTTCATTAAATTTATAGTTCACATAAAGTATTTTGGCATTTGGGTATTTTACAGATGTTTAGCACACAGTTTAGATTTATGATTGTATTTAGAACATGTTTTAAGTCAGGTAAAATGCAGGAAAGATTTGAAAATTTAAGAAAGGGTTGCGGTACGAATATGATTTAGTTAATACTCACAATATTTGTGTATATAAAAGTGCAATAGAAATAATAGTGCATAGTGAACATTAAGCTCGATATAAACAACAATTTAACATATAGATATTTTACATGCATATACATTTTGTGTAAGATTTTTAAAGAAATGTGTTTAACAATATGGATTGTTGAAGTGACAAAAATTTAAACGTTACAATAAAACTGAACATTGGGGATATTGAAGACAGATTTTATAAATTGTTAGAGTAACATTTTGAATAATTTGGACGTTAGATACGCAAATTATATGAACATTTAAGTAAAGTTAGGTTAAGTTTTAAATTTAAGGTTTTTTGCAAATTTATAGTTTTATGGAATAAGTTGAGCTTAGAATAAATTATTAGTGTAATTAATAGGAAGTTTTCCTCATTTACATGTAGTAATTTACTTTGTACAAGTCATTTAAACATAAATTTATGAAAATGGGGTTAACTACAAAAATTTCCTATGTGAAAAAGAATTTTCCTTTAAATTTAAGATATTAGAGTTTAAATAAATGTTTTCTAATTCAAATTTTCGTGCACATCACGAATATGTATTTAGTTTAAGTGTAGAAAGTAAGATTTTTTAGATATAAGTAAATTTAGATTAGAATAAGTCAAATCGTACATTTTTGAACAGATATATGTCACGTGAGGTATCATTTTATGCGGAATCATACACAGATTTCATTTCTGTTTTTAAAATCTAAATCAGAAGCATATTAAGAAAGTTATAGCATAATTTATATTTTAGATAGGTTTTCAAATTTATTTAAACCAATCACAGACTTGGTTACTTTGTATTGATAAAAAAATTGAAATTTTTGTAGCTAACAGGATAGTATTAAAGGAATTGATCCTGAACAGATCTCTCTCTCTTCCATTTGTTTCTCAAAGTTTAAATTTTTATGATAAAAGGTAAAAGTGTTGTTTTGTGTTAACACGTAAGTTTCTAACCACGATTACTTTCGAAAATTTTGAGACGAGTTTAATGAAGAGCCGAGATTTCAGAAACAATTGTTCTTAACCTACAATCTTAAATAAAGTTAGGTTACCGATAATTTTCCATAATAGTAAAGTTTTTACGATTTAAGTTCTAAAACAAAAGTGAATTAAAATAAAAAAATTTACAACCTTAAATAATATTTAAACCGAAAATTATTGAAACATTTTTTAAACAACAGTTAAATAAATTCTAATATATAACTTAGTGCTTGATTGAAGACATATAAGCAAATTTAAATAACGATTACCACAAGAAAAACATCAATTTATCCGAGGTACGTTGATAAAAGTTGGAAGTACATGCAGTAGCAATTGGAACAACGGATCAATAACATCGATCAGATACATGAAGGAGCCTATGAAATTTGCATATGGAACCAGCCGAATGAATACATCCTTTTGAAAATATGCCGATACACATGTGAGTTAAATTTTATATTAACCCTTCGATTTGTATTCATTATTTGTGTGATTTCCTGCATTTGTATTTTATGTATAGGTGTCAATGTATGCAATAGCGGTGTGAACAACTGTAAAACAATTAAAGTTTTAGTCTTATTTCAACATTTTAATTTCAATTACAAAATTATTAAGTATCACATTTTTAAGAATTTTCCATTCTAACAATTTTGACAGTTTGTGATTTAATTTCAGTTAAGACGCTACGCATGCGTTATTGTGCAAATTTTAATAAGTTCTGTTTCACATACAAGCTACTTAATATAACGTGAAGTTTACATAATAAAGACCCATTTAATAATTCCATTTGTGCTTCTGAATGCAATTAAATTCTTATACAAAAAAATTAAATACATATCAAAAGTGAAAAATTACCATTTATTTATTTTTCCAACAAATCAATTTGAACTCTATCCCCAATTGAGATTTATGAGCTAGTTCGGTGCAAGTTCTAACAAAAATAATTGAACCCTATCCCCTACATTCACATATATACTTTAGAATATTTTCTCATTACAATTTATTTATATATATATATATATATATATATATATATATATATATATATATATATATATATATATATATATATATATATATATATATATATATATATATATATATATATATATATACAGGTTGTTTCACAGGTAACGGGACGGTCTCTTACGTCGAAACGGTATAATTTAAAAACAAAACATTAAAGTCGAATTGTGGTTACAACTTAAAAACGTTTTTAGCATACGGGGTGTCCCAAAACACTGTGGCACTTCAACGTTATGTTTTTATGGAACACCTTATATCTGGTTCCATTTTTGAATTTTATGTAAAAAACATGGTCAAGTTTTATAAAGGTTCCCTATGTCTATCTATTATGGTTTTTCAGACATTTCCATTTTCGCCAAATTTTGAAAAACTACGTTAATTCCCGAATAAACTAATCTAAGAAAAAATCATTAAAACTTGAAACAGTTCGATAGTTCTTCAATCGGATAAAATATTTAGTGCTCTTGAATGTTGTACGGGGTGCGCGAGTACAAGTAGACCCCATTACCACTGTTATTTTAAATGGAACGTCCCATATTTGATTTATTAAACATATTGTCATATTAATTCCTTTCAAACTACTATAGCATTCCCTATACCTAAATGTTAAATTTTTCATGTAATTTACGAATTTTGCAAAATTATACACATTAGTTTTCTCTAAAATCATAATGTAATCTAGTCATTTTGTAAACTAATTTTAAATGGGACCATATGGCAAGTAATACTTCATTTGAAAGCTTATTTCAAGTCCTTTTCAACAACAACGTTAAAATATTACTACTGATTTATAAGTTTCAACCCAAAAACCTCATGTATCAGCAGTAATATAGTAATACTGCTGAAAAGGACTTGGAACGAGCTTTCAAATGAGGTATTAATTGCCACATGATCTCATTTAAAACTAATTTACAAAATGCAGCTGTCCGCCATTTTTCAAATACATAAAAACACCGACGTTTAGATCTTAAAACAATAAAATAATTATGCTCTATGCAATTTTGTGATACGAAGCGTAATTTAGTGAGAAACAAATTCCGAAGATATAATTTAAGTGTTCATTAATGCTATAGTAGTTTGAAAGGGAATTAATATGACAATATCTTTAATAAATAAAGTATAGGGTGTTCAAATTAAAATAACAGTGGTAATAGGGTCTACATGTACTCGTGAAATAACATAATATTTTAAGCACCCTGTACAACATTCAAGAGTACTAAATATTTTATCCGATTGAACAACTAACTGTTTTAAATTTTAATGATTTTTCTTAGATTGGTTTATTCGGGAATTAAAAAGATAGGTTTCCAATTAAATACAGTTGCGAAAATGGCTAATGTATCTGAAAACCATAATATAGGCACTGGGAACTTTATAAATATTTGATCCGATTAAAATAACATTGTAATGTGTCTACATGTTTGGGACATAACAGAAATTTCACACACCCATCGCACAAGCATTACGAAACACACATATACGATAGAAGCACTACGAACACTTTATGAACTTGATACGGCGTTAAAAAACATTGATGCACACTTGCCACCACACACGCACACGCACAGCACACGCACACGCAACGCACGTGACACAGCGCAACGCAGACGCAAGCCAACGCAGCGCAATGCACAGGCGCAGACAGCAGACGCAGGCGCAACGCAGCGCAGACGCACAGCACACGCACACGCAGACGCAGACGACACGCACACGCACACGCACAGCAACGCCACGGCACGCACACGCAGCACGCACACGCAGACGCAGACGCAGACGCAGACGCAGACGCAGACGCAGACGCAGGCGCAGACGCAGACGCAGGCGCAGAGCAGACGCAGACGCAGCGCAGCGCAGACGCAGACACAGCGCACGACACAGCACACGACACACGACACGCAGACGCAGACGCAGACGCAGACGAGACGAGACGCAGACCGCAGGCGCAGACGCAGACGCAGGCGCAGACGACGCAGCGCAGGCGCAGGCGCAACGACGACACAGACACAGACACAGACACAGACACAGACACAGCACAGACACAGCAGACAGACACAGACACGACGACGCACGCACACCGACGCACGACACACACACACACACACACACACACACACACACACACACACACACACACACACACACACACACACACACACACTCACACACACACACACCACACACTACACACACTCACATCACACACTCACACACACATCACACACTCACACACATCACACACACTCACACACTCACACACTCAGACACTCACACACTCACACACAGTGAAACCAATAGGATCGAATATCCTGTGAGCAAAAGAAAGCATTAACCTTTTACTGATTGGCTTTTCTTTTAGCTCATTGACACCATTCAAACATTCATCATTCACAGACAGGGTATCGTCATATTTGTTCCACATCAGCCCTAAAACAGCAGTTTTAGACAAACTCTTAGACGTATCACAAAAATGACCGAAAGAATCCCACCCTCTGAGGTCAAACTTAGCCTCATTCATAAGAATGATGGATTCTTTAATGAAATTTTGTAGAATATCATCATTCAAAACACTCGTGACACAATTGTCAACACAAAAACTTTTCATCAACTGTAATACTGCCTCTTTACTATACAGTGCATTATTACTTAAGCATCTTTCCAACGCTTGTGAAAGATGATATTCTATAGTTGCCCCTAATAAAAACGGGCTGCTACTGACACCAAATACAATGCGCTTGTGTCGAAAAATCCTTTCTTGACCTTCAGAATCAATCCACAAAAAACGTAAAAAATCTCTATCTGACCCATTAAGACTGATCTATAGGATATCCGACACAACGCCGATTTTACACCTTAACAAAATGTTCGGAATTAATTCAATGACATTAGGCCCCTTATCTAGACACTGATTAAGAGAAGGGTAATCCTTTGTCCTTGCTGATACATCTAACAATGGCCTGATACGGGTAGTACTACCCTCCTTTACAACTGGACGATGCGGTAAGTAATATACATTCGCGATTGCAGGCATTTCTTCAAACATCTCCTCAATTATATTATCGCTTAACCACTCCTTAAAAACTTGATTATAATCTTCGACTAGAATATCTTTTCTCAACTTAAAAAAGGTATTTTGCAGCCTAGTTTTTGTGGCATTGTATAAAGTTAGTAAAGGCGGATGACCCTCTAACCATGGCAAACACACTTCACACATTCCCTCAGTCTAATTGTCACTGTTTCCAAAAATAGCCCTTTAGTAGCTAAGGCTAACTCTTGTTGCGATTTCTTTTCGATTGGATCTTTAATACCTAAAACGTCTAGTTCCAACAGTTGGGGCAAAGTCCTGTCATTAGCAAAAAGTGCTATGTCAAGCATGGTTTTGCTATTGGCAGAAGAAATTGGTATCTTACCCATCAAGGTCCAGCCCAAAAATGTTTCTACGGCAACTAGTCCACAAGAGAGTACATGCCTTCTACCAGTATACAAAAGAGTCGCTATATGAAAACCAATTAACATGCCAATCTTATTATAGTTATTAAAATTATTACAATTTTAAAATTATCGGATAATTGGATACCACATGAATTCAATTCTTCAATCCAATCACCATAAAATACCGGAGGGATATCCGAACAAATGACCCTGTTCCTTTAGAGATCCACCAAAAAGACAATGTACAATTTTTGTTACACGCTTAGACTCAAGCCCTAATACATTCCCTGTAGTCTGCAAAACGTATGACCTCTTTGAGCCTATATCAATTAAGGCTCTTACAAACAGACCACCATTAACGCCCTCTAAACGAATTCTTAAAGTCTGCATAAAAACATGGCCATGGCTACTATTTACACTTATTAGCTCACTAGAGGCTGAGTTTTCACTTTATTCTGGCGAATTCAAATCTGTTTGCTGCTTTTTATGTAGCAAACTAGGACACATCAAGGGAAAATGGGACTTACCACAAATAACACACTTTAAACGGGACCTACACTTTTTCGCTTGATGTCTTCTTTTTAGACAGCAAAAACGAGCACGTTTTTCGCCTAAAATTGATCGTTTTTCCTCAAGAGAAAACTGCTGCGCTTTAAAACAATTAGCAGCTTCATGAGAACCATCGCAAAAAAACACATTTTAAAACATTATGTTTGACATTAACTAGACCTGCGGCCGTGGGCATTCCTTGCTCAGACAATTCTGAATTATATCGGGTTGAGCCAATTGAACGCCTGGAATCTTTTTTACCCGCAATATGTTTTAAACCAAAACCTTCGGAAGCTAACTTTATACGTTGGTCATTTTCAACTTCACTTTCCAAAAAACACATAAGACTGTTTAACTTCTCTTGAATTGTCGGATACTCTGCATTACTTAAGCTAATTTGTGAAGATTTAAAATTTGAATTAAATTGTGAGCATTGCCAAACACGCAGTAAATCTTCAGGCAAAAACGACCCTATTAAAGGAAAAAGCGTAGCTGCGCATTTGTCTGATTTAACATCCAGTGCATCTAACGTGCGCATTTGGGTTTTAATTTGTCATATAGCATAGTAATGTCTTTCTCGAGAAATTAGTGTTATTCAAAATTAGTTTAAGAAGCTCACGAACGTACACTTCAATTTGCAAATCTTCGCGCCCGAATCGAGAGGTTAAACAGTCCACAATTTGAATATAATTATCTCCGGTTGCTGGAAAACTGTCAACCAACTGACGTGCACGACTTCCCGGAACAGTAGCTGAATTAAATACTCTATCTTGTCTGTAGGGTCAATATCAGGGTCATCTTTTTGAATTGAGACCAAAATGAGAACCATTCTTTAATGTCTCCATCAAGAACTTTAAACTGAATACTAGGCAATTTAAATTTGCGCCTACCTGGCAGATCCTGATCAATAGAGAGATTACTTTGCAACCGACCTTGCTGTATCGGCTCTCCATCAGACTTACATGGCATATTGTACCGTTGTTGCAGACGAAGATACTTCTTTGTATATTCTTCGCTACCTTCCATTTCCGTCAGCAAATCGTCCTCCGAAGCATCTGTTTCCAACAATAACTCGTATACTTCACCATCAACAACTTTCAATGCCCCATAGTTATTTTGGAAAACATCCCATACAACATTAATGTCCAAGTTGCTAGCATCTCTATCATCAAACAGCTTTTCAAGATCATTTATATTTCTGGAAAATGCAGCACGCAAAATTTTTCTGCTCTTCTTCTTGGCCTCCATTTGCTTGAAAATTGGCTCAATAAAATGTTCAAAACAATAATCGTTTACCTAAAAAACATGTGGTAGCCCGACTATATTTTTATTGACCAATCATTAATGCCAATTGATAAAATATATCTTACGTATCTTATCAACACTTGTTTGCCTAAAAACGGGGCGGCCCAGTGTGATACTTATCAGTAGAAAGATTCTCAATCTTCAGTCGGTCCTGTGACGGTCGCCACTATTTCGTGTTGCGTTAAAAAAAACTACACGTTTTAATTTTCGCAATCAGGTTCTTAAAATATTGATTCAATTGAGTAGACAGATTGAATACACGTTCGAACTAAATATATTTGTTTTACTAATTTACAAACTTTACAGAGTAAAATATTCTTCGGTCTCAACTGACAATTACTGTCCTACAACCCCAATTATTAAAATCTACGTATCTGATTAATGAACAATAAAAACTAAATTGAAATCTATCTACACGGTGATAAAGATTTAACAAAGTGTTATCGTAATTTTAAAAGTAATTTAATATCAAGTGGATGAAAAGAGTTTTAAGTAACATAATATGTTTGAGTATAAAGTTTGTTTTTGTAATATAGCTGATAACGAAGGGTTCAGCCACGCATAACATTTCTACAAATTTTTTAATGTACCAGTTCATTTCTTGTATTGGGTTGCTTCCTGGAGAGTATAGAACACTTATTTGAATGATATGGTCTCGATTTGAAGCACAGGGTGTGTGCAGCTCGTTTCTAGATATTAAATTGGATTCTTTCATGAGAAGGGTCCACATTTAACAATTTGGGTTATGGACGATTTAAAACAGATGGCGTGATTTTGGGGGGAAAGGGGATTTTTACACTTAGTTAGAGAGTTCAAGTTTAGCTGCTAAAGGAAGCAGTTGAGAGTGCGATGAGAGTTCGGTCGTTTTGAATTTAATTTGAATTTGAATTTGCCCGAGGTTTATTGAATTCTGCCGTGTGAAAGCTTTTTTCGATCGCCGTTTACGGATTCTTGTAGAATATTCAACCATCCAAGTAATAGTTTAGAGTGGGTATCCATAGTCATTAGTGACTTTTACACGAATCCATCGAGAGAGGCTGGTGCCTACTCGGTGCTATTCTTTATTTGTGGTTGATAATCGCATTTTTGCGGACCTTTTTTTACATTTAAATTTCTATATAATCAGACCAACCGTGTACGTAGCTAGAACAAACAAATGGACAAAGTGCTGTAGTCATAAATTAACGCCTTAACAATATAATAGACAAATTACGTTTACAAATAAATTCATGTGTGGATGTATTGCACCAGGTGATACAGTGAGTTAATCATCTATTTTGGACGTAAATAGTCTCGTCACTGAAGTTGTATTGTACATTAATTCGACAATAGGTTGAACGTTGTCGAATGCTAAAGCGGTGCATTAGAAGCCGAATTGAGGAAAATCTTAACGTATCGGTGTCCACCGGTAAGTCACCTAGTAGGTCGAATATGAGAAATACCTGGATCGCAGTACAGAAGAAGTGAGTGAACATTTGGACCATTAAGGTAATAACTTCCGTACGTTTATTCTTTTCTTGTGTTGCTGACAACTTTAATAAAGGTTTTTTTGTAATTGTATTTGTCGAGTAAATGAATACGCTTCTTTTCACTCGTTTGTTACTTCCGTTCAGTAGCCAATTGCGACCGTAAAAGCGTGCATGTGTGTGTGTGTGTGTGTGCTGTGTGTGTGGTGCTGTGCGTGTGTGTCTGTGTGCTGTGTGTGTTTGGTGTGTCGTGTGGTGTGTGTGTGTGTGATGTCGTCGTGTGTGTGTTGTCGTGCTGTGCGTGTGCGTGTGGTGTGTGTGTGTGTGTGTGTGCGTGTGTGCGTGTGTGCTGTGTGGGTGTGTGTGTGTGGTGTGCGTGTGTGTGTGTGTGTGTGTCGTGTGTCCGTGTGTCCGTGTGTCGTGTGTCGTCGTGTGTGCTGTGTGCGTGTGTGCTGTGTGCGTGTGTGCGTGTGTGTGTGGTGTGTGTGTGCGTGTGTCGTGTGTGCTGTGTGCGTGTGTGGTGTGTGCGTGTGTCGTGTGTGTGCGTGTGCGTGTGTGCGTGTGTGCGTGTGTCGTGTGTGTGTGCGTGTGTGTGTGCGTGTGTGCGTGTGTGCGTGTGTGCGTGTGTGTGTGCGTGTGTGCGTGTGTGCGTGTGTGCGTGTGTGCGTGGTGGTGTGTGCGTGTGTGCGTGTGTGCGTGTGTGCGTGTGTGCGTGTGTGAGTGTGCGTGTGTGCGTGTGTTCGTGTGTGCGTGTGTGCGTTTGTGTGCGTGTGTGCGTGTGTGCGTGTGTGCGTGTGTGCGTGTGTGCGTGTGTGTGTGTGCGTGCGTGTGTGTGGGTGCGTGGGTGCGTGGGTGCGTGCGTGCGTACGTGCGTGCGTGCGTGTGTGCGTACGTGTGGGTGTGGGTGTGCGTGTGCGTGTGAACATTCCGGTCATCAGTAACTGACATGAAATGCAATTTTCTGCAATTTTTGAAACTTTCAAAATTGAATATGACCGCAGTTACATATACATTTTTTTTGTAGAAATATATATTTCTGATATTGCTCATGATATAATTTTTTTTTTTTTATTACTGTCAAAGTATAGAGTAGAGGTACATCCCTAGACCTAGACATTTTTACATTATAATCTGATCATATACATTGATCAATGAATAATTTAATTCTAACTTAACTTACTAGGGGTTCGAACTTAACTAAGGTTCTGCTCACTAGATCACCTCAGGTTCTGATAATTAAACTACACTGATTTTAGCGTGTAACTACCGCACAAGTACTCTGCTTTTTACACATTTCACTATACTAGTTCGAAGGGTTTAGTCCTCTTCAATCTTCTTGTCAGGTTAATGTTATCGAGGAGCTGGATTGCCTCAGTATTCACATGTTGGAGAAGTCGTTGCTCATGTCTTCTTGCGATTTTGGGAGTGGTTTGATTAACTGTTTCTATTTCAAGGTCCTTGTGGAAGTCACAGTTGCGGAAGTACCATGGTGTATCGACCATATCTCTCAGTACTTTGTTTTGTAATCGTAGAATGATTTCGATATTACTTTTACTAGCACAGCCCCATAGTTGTAGGCCGTATAACCATACTGGTTTTAAGACTTGCTTATAAAGAAGCAATTTATTGTGAATGGATAGCTTGGAGTTCCTTCCTAGCAACCAATACATTTTTCTGTATTTTAGGTTAAACTCTTTTTTTTTCTTTTTTACATGGGCTTTCCAGCGTAGCCTTGCATCTAGGGTCATGCCCAGGTATTTCGCCGAGTCAGCATGTGGTATCTGGGCATCGTTTATTCTGATGGGTATATACTGCTTTAATTTATTTGTGAAGTCTACATGTTCAGACTTGCTTTCATTAAGCTTGATACGCCAAGCCTTAGTCCAAGTATTTATTCTATCCATGGAGGATTGTAGCTTTTCAGCAGCCTCTTCATGAGTTTTTCCTGTTGTGATAATGGCTGTATCATCTGCAAACGTTGCAATGGTGTTATGTTCAAGATCAGGAATGTCACTAGTGTACAGCAAGTAGAGTACTGGACCGAGTACACTACCTTGCGGCACTCCAGCCTGAATTTCTCTTAAGTTAGAGTAGGCCTCTTCCTGCTTTATTCTAAAGTATCTTCCTGAAAGGTACGATTTTAACAATTGAGATTGTTGTGGTGGCAAAGTTTTGTTCAGTTTATGGAATAATCCTTCGTGCCAGACCTTATCAAAAGCCTGCGCTACATCTAAGAATACTGCAGAGCAGACTTCCTTATCCTCTAATGTCTTTTCAATAATATTTATAAGCATGTGTACCTGGTCTAATGTGGAATGCCTTTCTCTGAACCCAAACTGGTGCGAAGGGATTAGGTTCTTTTCCTCTATTATCGGTTTTAACCTTTTAAGAAGCAGCTTTTCAAATAATTTCGAAATAACTGGCAACAAGGAAATAGGCCTGTATGACGACACTTCCTGTGGTGGTTTTCCTGTTTTAGGAATCATGATCATTTCCGCTATTTTCCATATCGTGGGAACATATCTCAATCTAAATGCAGCGTTAATAAGATAAGTCAGTTTTACTATTGCTTTGTTTGGTAGCTGTTTAAGGATTTCTCCTGTGACTTGATCAAATCCGGGTGCTTTCTTTGGATTAATATTCGTTGTGATTTCTTTCAGGACTTCTTTTGAAGTGGTAAGTAAAATATCGACATCCTCTTGTCTTGGTTCATTCCAATCATGAGGCTCTCCTGCGTTTGGTTGGAAGATCAATTCCAGGTGTTCTGCAAATCTACTTGCTTTTTGTAGGTTATTCCAAGCCCAACTTCCATCTGCCTTTCTGATTGGTGGGCTTTGAAGGGTAGGTCGTTTTAGGCGTTTGGTGGCTTTCCACAAGGAGTAGTCAGTTTTACTGTCGTTGTTTAATTCTCTCAGATAGCTTCCGATTGAGTCATCTTTGTTACGCTGTATTTCCGTCTTTAATTGTTGGGTAGCATTGTTGAGGGCGGTTTTGTCTACTGGTGCCCTTGTTTGGTGCCATTTTCTTCTTAATTTCCTTTTTTCGATTACCAGTTCCCTAATTTCTTTGGGGTAATTATTACCCTTGACTCTAGGTTTAATCTCGTGAGTATTTTCCCATGCTGCTTGCTGGATGTTCATAACAAATAGTTCTACTTCTGTGTCTAGTTGTTCTTCAGTTCGTATTGGTACAGAAAGATTTATAGAGTTCCCAAGTTTGATTTTGAAACTTTTCCAATCGGTCCTTTTGTTAACTAGTCTATGTAAAGGTTCTTTTTGAATTACAGTGTCACTTAAGGTAAGAAGTATGGGAGAGTGGTCTGAACTCATATCCTCATCAACATGAATGTAATTCGAAGAGATGTTCCTAACAATGAAAAAGTCTATTACGTCAGGAGTTTTACTCAAATCTGTTGGCCAATATGTTGGTTTACCAGTCGATAGTATTTCACAGTTCAGTCGGTCACCTGCTCTCAGAAGTTCTCTACCTTTTGTTGTTGTTACCCTAGATCCCCATCGGGCATTTTTTGCATTGAGATCCTCTCCCACAATGAATCTATATCTCTGTTTTCTAAGAAACTTAAGGTAGTGTTCTTCCTTGATGTTATGTCTTGGTGGGCTATACAATGCCGTAATCATTACTTCATACGTTTTATTATTGACTATGATAGATGTTGCCTGTATCATGTCTGTTTGATATCCTGCTCCTTGGTGGTGTAGTATGGAATCTTTTACAATAATTGCACTACCACCTTTTGCGTCATTATCAGGGTGAATAGTATGATATACCTTGTACCCTTTAAACTTGATATGTGACTCTCTAGTAAAATGTGTTTCAGCAATGAGGCATATATCAATTTTTTCGATGTCCAGGACTACTTGCAGTTCTTCTTGATGTTTCTGAAGCCCATTAGCATTCCATTCCATTATTCTCAGTTGGTTAGCCATTTTTATTTTTTGGGATCGCTCCTTGATTGCGATATTCCAGTTGAATAATGCGTTTATCCATTGCATTTAATTTTTCCAGTATTTTTTGAAGTGTTGATTCAGTTGTTGATTCTGGTCTAGTATTTTTTCTATTGTAATTTTCTTCGGTTTTTCCATTTACCGCTTGACTGTAGGTCATTGATTTTGATTCATTTTTTTGCTTCGGTTTTTCCATATTTACTCGTTCGGTTCTTTGGGGCTGTCGAGGCAGATTAGGTTTCTTAGTATGTTTGTTTCTAATTTTCTGCAATTCTTTGGCCACCAAGCATCCACGATAATTAGCTGGGTGTTGTTGGCCGCAGTGAACGCATTTGGGTTTTTCATCTTTTGGTTTGTTACACTCTATTGTTAAGTGTTTTCCAGTGCACCTAACGCACCTGGGTTCTTTTGCACAGTATCTTTGCGTGTGCCCGTAGGCTTGGCACCTTTTACATTGTGGTATTAATCTCGATTTTCTAATGGGTAGAATCTCTACCCTAATGCCCATAATATCGGTGATTGCAAAGATTTTGTTGATATCCTCGTCATGTCTAAACGCTAAGATAAACATATTCAGAGGTTGTTTGGTTTTATATTTTAGTTTGGGAATTGCTTCTACCAGTTTAAATCCTCTCTTTCTGAGCGCCAAGACTATCTGCTCAGGTTTGCATGTGTGGTGTAACTTATTCGCTACTACTTTAATTGGTCTATTCTGTTTATTATCATATGAGTGCCACGAGTATTGTTTTTCTTCTAGTATTGCTCTAATTAGTTTAAAGCTGTCTTCTTCCGCGACGTTGATTTTAATATTTTTATCGTTAATTATTTTAATTTGAAAGTCATTTAACATTTTACTAATTTGTTCGTGTAACTCATTGAAATTTTCGATTCCATCCACAACTATCGGAGGAGGAGGGCGTATTTTTTTAGCTACTGTTTGTTTTGTTTCCGAAACGTTTTGTGGTGGTGTTAATGATGTATCCATTTTCTTTTTTCCTATTTTCTGGCGAATCCACCCTGTCTCGCGTGCTAGTTCTTCCTCGTCGGTGTGGTATTCAACTGTCTTTTTTTTTCAGTGTTGCTAGACAGTTTTTCCTCCATCTCTGAGTATTTTTTACTCAGTTCTTCATACATTTCACTGATTTTATTCAATTGAGTTTGGAGTTGGCCCGCCTTATTTATGGCACTTACCTTCTCATTCTCCGATAATTTCCAGCTGTTATAGAGTTGCTGTTCATTTTGCGAGCGTTGATAGTTTTCTTGGAATAACGCATTATTTTGTTGCATTAGTATCACTTCATTTTGTGATTGTAGCATATTTTGTTGGGTAAACGTTTTTAACGCGATAACTTTACGACCGTGTTAAGGTCGCCAGATATCACTCGCGTGCAATGATACCCGTTTATTTAAACTTCGCGATAGAGCTCTCAGCACTTGTTTATCGTTCAAAAGTCAAACGAAATGCGCGTGTGTGTGTGTGTGTGTGGGTGTGTGTGCGCGCGTTTGTGCGTGAGTGCGTGCGTGCGTGCGTGCGTGCGTGTGTGTGTGTGTGGGTGTGTGTGCGCGCGTTTGTGCGTGAGTGCGTGCGTGCGTGCGTGCGTGTGTGTGGGTGCGTGGGTGCGTGGGTGCGTGCGTGCGTACGTGCGTGCGTGCGTGCGTGCGTGTGGTGTGGGTGTGCGTGTGCGTGTGAACATTCCGGTCATCAGTAACTGACATGAAATGCAATTTTCTGCAATTTTTGAAACTTTCAAAATTGAATATGACCGCAGTTACATATACATTTTTTTTTGTAGAAATATATATTTCTGATATTGCTCATGGTATAAATGAATTAGAAATAGATATGCGTAGTTAAATAAAGGTTCTTTAAAGAGATCTCTTTACGTAATAAGTTATGGTATAAATTTGCCTACATTTAAGGAGTCAAACTTTAGTTTATTCTTCGAAATTGATATATTTAAAATTCTCTGCAAGCATTTTTTTTTTTATATTTTCTAGGCAACCAGCCACTCTTATGAATGCAACTAACCTGCTTTTCTTAAAGCTACTAGTATAGGAGATATGAATTTTCAAATATTTAGTATTGATATTGTTATAACTTTCTAACTATTTCGGTTACAAACTTAGGATTTTGGAAATAAACTTTGTTCATTTGCGCTAATGAAAGAATATTATCCTGATGAAAACACTACTTCCGGTTTTCCTGGAAATTGAAAACGTTCCTCGTATTCCGGGTATAACATGCAGATATTCTTACTTTATCTGAGAGAGCGAAATTTGCTTTAAAATGATATAAAGCAGTCCATAGTTATCTTGAAAGATAAGCGAGATATCTATTTTTAAATTTCAACATATACATATGCAGGTATAGAAGGTTATGCAATCGGCTTTTTTCTCATTATAACTAAATCGATTTATTAGCTCATTTTACAACTGTTGGCTAAGTTTCGTCAAGATCGGCCATGATACCTGGATGTCTCGGAGGTGGGGGGGGGTTATTAGAGTCAGTTTTTGGTTTTTATTAAATATTTCTATAACAGCTGAATATTTCATAGATATAAAACTATCCCATATATTTTTTAGTATTTTTCATTCACCTAGTTTTGTGTTTCTGCGCCCTTTACGAAAGTACTTAGTGACTTGGGTAAATGTGAATCAAAATATTGATAATTATTTGTATTTATTTGCACTACACTCATTTATAAAGACCGGATAGTTAGTCAAAATGCCTTTTTTTATAAACGGAGGAATTTATGGCAGACGCTATTTAAAATTCGTCTTTTCCAAAAATGCGAACTCTATTTTACCTTTTTTTGAGTTTTCTTGCCTTTTTTACCTAATTTTGTTTTTGTTTTTGCCTATTTAGTATCTTTTCTCCCAATTTTGGTTTTTGTAATTTAAATTAAAAAATTTTATTTAAATTTTGATGGGAAATTTCAAAGAAAGCATAAATTGTTTGAAACGTGAAGGAATTTGGTGTCAAACTACTGAAAACAACCTTTCTCTTTAATGTTTGATCCTCTTATTACGCAGATGTAGTAAAAACATCATTAGTATTAGTCATTCTCCTAACTTTGGAATGTCTCCCATTGTATTGCTTCTACCTGGAGCTACAGTATTTGTCGATACTGTGTCTTTTAATCATAACATAACCTTCACGCCATTCCCTTCCGGGGTATGCAAAAAAATCCCTGCCTCTTATTTATTTTTCATTCACAATCTTTCTCCATGCTTTCCCATTTGTGCATCTTCCCTAGCTTCCGCAAGATTCATACATTGTCTCTGACATGTCCTTTTATTTTTAAAACTCCTTATCTTTCTTTCGTTTATCATACATTCTACTATATTCAGTCAGGTTTTTATATCTATCCATCATCGTCTTTTCCTCGCCACACTTTGTCGTTATACAGCTATGCTCATGCTCTCGTTTCTCATTATCATCCACATACTTCCAATCTATTTCCTTCCAGCATTGACCTTTCGTCCAATCTCCGCATAAATTGTACCATCCGCAGTAAATATTCTACCCAGATATACCAATTCGTCCACTTGTTCCACAATTTCATCTTGCAGGGTATATACTCTACTCACCTTGCCACCTTCCCGATTGAACACTATAATCTTAGTTTTGTTCACGTTTACCTTTAGGTTATGCTCTCACAGACTGCATCAAACTTCCTAAGAGCAGTTTGTAGCTCATCCACACTGTCACTTAATAAGACTGTGCCATCTGCATAACCAGAAGTCGTACACTGACTTCACCAACCATTGCACCATGTGTATCGGTACATGATTGCCTAACACATTTATCCATGTATACATTGAACAACAACGGTGAATCACACAACCTTGTCGCACATCTTGCTCAACATTGAAGTATTCACTCACACCTCCTCTCACCCTAACACTTCCCGTCTACCGTTGTATACTGACCTTATTCCGTTTATTAGACGTTTATGTACGCCATATTGATTTAATATTTCCCACAACTTCTCCCTATTCACTCTGTCGCATGCTTTCTCCAGATCAACAAACACACAGTACAGCTTTTTATACTTAAACTCTTTTCGATCATCTGCTGGAAGGCAACCATCTGATCAACACTTCCTCCCCCTGGCATGAAGCCACCCTGTGCATCCCAAATCGTAGTTTCTCGGACTTTATCAATCAGTATTCTTCCAAATACTTTACCACGTACACCGAAAAACTTATTCTGCTGTAGTTTTTGCAATCACCCTTGTTCTCCTTACCCTTATACACTGGTACAATGATCGCGCTCTTCCAATCCCTCGGCACTTTTGCACACGAATAATTCACACAATCTTTGTATAAGCTTTTCATCTCCATACTTCAGCGTTTCACCACGCCTGCTCCTTTAACGTTTTTCAATCTCCTATCGTTTTCTCTACCTCATTTATCCCAATATATTTCTCAGTTTTATTCACCATTCCTTCTGCTTTCTCCTTATTTAACCCTTCAGTCTTACTTTCCTCACCACTGCACAGCTTTCCTAAATATTCTTGCCAGCATTTCATCACTTCACAATCGTCCCATACCATTTCGTTGCTCGTAATCACCACTCTTGCAGTGTTATGTGTTGGCCACGTTTTGTACTTTTGATCCATTTCCAGTAGAGTTTTTTGTTTCTCTCTAAATCATTCTGCATTTTCTCTCCTTCCACAACCATCACTTCCTCTTTACTTATTCTCATGGCTGCCTTCGCTTTTTTGTTTCTTAATCTGTACACCTCATACAATTGCTTTTTCACAATCTCATTGCCATGTGGTCATCGTTTCTTTTACATACTGCATTTTACCGATTCATTCCAGCAAGCACATCTTTTCTTTCTACCTGCAGTCGCTCTTCCACATATCCGCACGGCACAATTAACAACACAGTTTTTCAAGCGTATCCATGCACCTTCAACGTCAGTGTCTTTTATTTGTTCGTTCCACACTGTTTCATTCACATTCAACTCTGTACTCACAGCACCTTCGTATTTCATTCTCGCAACATTATCTACCCTAACTTTTGACGTTCGCACTATCTTTGCCATAAAACTCTCGATACAACCAAAAAGTGCTCCGATCCGCGCATTATTTTTGTGTCTCTCACCAGGTTTCGAAGTCGTTCATCATACACTATCAAGTCAATCATACTTTTAGATTCACCTCTTTGCCATGTATACATACGCACATTTTTATGTTTAAACCACATATTAGATACAAATAGTCTTCTCTCCATACAGATTTCATCAGGCGTTCACCATTCTCATTCACTCTTTGATCTCCGAACTTTCCTAGAACGCGTGCAGTATGTTCTCTCTATACACCCACCTATCGGTTCTCCCAATATCATCACTATTTCGTTCACATTACGTTCAACACGTTCTCTACATTATTCTAGAAGTTCTCACACTCTTTGTATTTTTCTCTATTCACCCGTGTATTGCACACAATAAGAAAAATTCTTCGAAACTTCAATTCTAATCCACATTACGCGGGCAGATACCAATTCGTACTGTTTAACACATCTTTTCGCTCCTTCACTTACCATCACCTCAACTCCTTTTGCGCCATGCACTTCAGTCTCAACTCCTGACTATAGTGCTAGGCTGCCATCCTCCATTTCTTTTCTTTGCGGTTTGTCTCCAATACACACAAAATATCAAGCTGCCTTTCGTACATTACATTCGCAATTTCAAATTCTTTACCATGCATACCTTTAACATTTCACGTACCGATTCGCCATTCATATCTTGCACAGTCGTCAGCAACGGGCCTGTCTGTTTCGACAGGGCAGACCAGTTACTAGCGAAATCGTACCCTTGACGATGTGGCATTCCCTACTAACGGTATCATCTTACTACCGAACAGTTACACCTTAAATCTTTAAATCTAAACAAATTCAGAAATAAGCTTCCAAAACTACTTTTACTTTACCAAAAGAAAGGCAAAATGCTGTAATGCGTAAACCTATCAGTAGTCCTTTCGATACATACTAGCAAACTACTTCACTTGGTTTTATCGTTATTTGTGAACTGAATCTCCGAACATACACACACGAACCCGATTCTATAGGTTGAGTATAAGCAGGCTGTGAGACTTATCCCTCCGAACTGAACTCCGCCTTTTATTATTATATTTGAATATTTATAAAATTTTACAGCGATTAAGAGGTTCGAATTTGCACATTTAAATTTTTTTATAAACAGTAATACCTTCTAAGGGTTTTGTCGAGGGCGACGCATTCTAAGCTTATCAATCCAAGTAGATATCCTGTTCATGCTTGGACGCCAAACCGTACACTTTTGTGAATGATGCTGTATCCTCTTCGTCTGTTAGTGTGGTGAAACATTTCAGACTGCAGACACATGGATAGTTTTGGCTTGCACCACGTTACCTTTACAGTTCGTATAACGTGTGCCTGCAAAGCTAAAAAATGAGATTGTTTAGCAGGAAAACTGATAAAAGTATTATCGAGTGGAACTTACTGACTTATTATGCAATTTCGTTTGTATTTATCTGTGTTTAATATTCATCGTTTCAGCAGTAAACGAAAATTTCACATTGAATTTGTGAAGTGACCTAACATGTACCGTTTCTGCCCTAAGCGATAGATACACGTTTAATTTATACATTTTCTGTAACAACTCAGTCTGGTCGCAAAGGGGACTTGTACCCTTTCTGTAATAAACGATTCAATTACCACGAGCCGTCACTGCCTGACTGAAACCTTAAAGTTTTTGTGTCAATTCGTTAAACTATTTATGTAATCTAATTTAAAGGTTAACCCTGATAACAACATCTTGGCCTCTCTAACATCTCTATTTAATTTCAGGTTATTATAAACAAAGATTATTTGGGGTTATTCTCTGAAATTCAATTTTGTGTCTTATTTATATCTGCAGCTCTCCTTTATCTTATTCCCTTTTTCAACTTTTTACAAACGTACCTTGGCTCTAACAATTTGGCCCTTTCTTCTCCCATTTTGGACTTTGTGCGTACCAACAGTTCCACTTGTCTAGCACACTTAATAAACATTCTGACCATGCAATCCAAATGCTCTAATTACCTCGCTGAGTTATAGTTGCTAGATTTGTAATGGGTTTTCGGTGGTGGCAAGTGAAGCTTGCCTTCAACGAAGTCCAACACAAAAATTAAGACTCGTTTGGAAAAAAAAATTGTATTTAAAGAAAATTATAAATTACGGTATTTGCTATTATGTAATACTCCTGGACGGTCGTGGACAGCGATCGTTCGTTCCAGGGATTAGAAAACGGATCCGGGCACCACCCAAAGATAATCAATCGTTCAGGCGGTCTTTGGGTCCACTTCTGAACATCTACGGTTTCCCAAATGGCTGCGTCGGGTTTCTCAGTGGAGGATAAATTTCAGGGCCTAATCCTTATGACAGAAGATGTACCTAAAACTCAATTAGTACGGACGAACGGCGGACACGGTAAACAAAGGTCACAGGTCCCCTTGACAAACAAAATTCCTTCACCAATGATGGATGAAAATGAATGATTCTTAATAAATATGAACTCTGTGAATTTATTTAAATTTCACTTATTACGGTTTAATCAAAACGGTGTTCGGCAGCAAAGTAATTTCTCTTGGTACTTATTGAAACAAATTAACTAGGTTTCCAACTTAATTACAGAGCGAGTCTTTATTAAGTTTAATTAGATTAATCAATTGCTAAACTACTCTTTACCTCATAATATCAATTAAAAAATTCAATTTTCGCTACGTACACAGTAAGAACGAAGGAAAAATAAAGATTTCTGTGAAAGCACTAACCTATATAGAGTACAACATTTAAAAGTGGGGAACGGCTGGAAATTCTATCATTTTAACGATGAGGCGACTGCGTAACAACTTGATTTAATTGACATTAAATCAACTTTCAATTAATATTTTTTTCGTCGTGCTAAAATTATTCTTTATAAAGTAACATAACGATTGATGTAAAATTCGACCAGTTTCCATTAACAAAAAATACTTATTCTATCTAATGGTTTAATTAGTAATTAATAACACTTATGTCAACTAAAAATCACGCAATTCCAGAAGCTAGTTACCGTTTGACATATCTGTCGGTGTTCGCGTTATTTACATACATAAAATTTTATACAATAGTAAAAGATTAGATACATTCTTTTGCAATTTTTACTAACTAAATTAACTAATTTATAAGGACGGTGTTAATTATTACTTGTATATGTTAATTTAAAACTCTCTTAATTAGACTGATCGGATTTTGAATGCTTTGATTTCTTATCATTCTTTAATATTACTATAAAAGGTTTTGAATGTAATTTCCATTTAACACATGCGTTTGAATTCAAACTGTATTCACTACTTATCAGGTTTTAATTTCGGAATAACAAAAAGAAAACGTGTATTTATATCAACGGTTGTTTATAGTTTTAATTTTGAAACAAAGAAAAATTTCTATTTACAATTAACGGCTATCTTTTAATTTTACTTTTATCAATATTCAACGGTGCATAATTAATTAATTTACGGGCTTAATTATTGTATGATATTAGTGAAGTAAAAGGAAAAAAAAACTAATCTTCACAGATTCTGTTTTGCGGGATTATAAAGTACGTTATAAATCAATAGTGAAAACCGCGTCGGATGTATTTTTAAAGACGTTGCTACACCTCTCCGAATACTGTGCGTATCCTAATTAGACGTTCAGTTGCGAAATCAAATAGCGCTTAGTTCGATGGAAGTGATATAGAGCACATTGAATTATTTTCTTATTTTCGTGATATTCCAGGAGGTCCAAGTTAATACACCATTATATTATTTAACACAGGAAGAAGTGGCGGCAAGGCTTTTTAGAAACGAAGCGAAACATTTATCTTCCTTGGTATGTACAAAACTTCAAATATCCATATATATATATATATATATATATCATATATACCGTGTCCAAGATAAGGATGCCCACTATTGGGATCTCGGAAACGGTAAGAGATGGAAGGTCGGTTAAATGGAACAAAAGTTACGCATCTGAGAGGATGTATTTATGGTCTTGTAGAACTCGAATATCTCTTTTAGTTTTTGAGATATTTGAAAAAAATTGAATTTTCTGATTTTCGTTTTAATTTTTTTCTGATCTTATTTGAAGAGCTATCAAGAAAAGAAGAGCACATTTTTATTGCCACTTTTCCAGCTCTACTTAATGGTGTTTTTGATTCAACGTTTCGTTTGTGAGCAACCATCATCAACTTTATTTTTTTAAATACACGAAAAAATTATTTTTGCCATATTTAAGTTCTCTCCTTGATTCTGAATTCAACGATATATCACACTTTATATTTTTGATACGTTTCGGATGAGAAAATTCATATTCAATGTAAAAAATCGAAAACGTACAGTTAAAACTAATATTAGAAACATTAGAAAACTGTAAAATTATTATAAAATTATGTTTTCTCATTTTCTAATGCCTGTTGCGAATAAAACAATTCACCAGTATGTATTTAGTGAAAATACTATTAATTAAACAGTTAAAATACATTTTCCGTCGTACTGATGTATTTGCTAAAAATAAGTTGGCTTTGAATTTTGTTTACCTACCTGTCATAATTGATTGTCCGTATTACGTTTGTTTGGTGGTCTTTGAGTTAATTACATTTTGTGTTTACCTAAAAACAATATGGTAGGAGCACATTTTTCAAATAATGAAAAATTCGATATACTGACGTGTTACATTTTGTGTCAACGTAATTGTTCTGAAGCTGAAATAATGTATTTAAACAAATATCCAGAAATGCGTCAACCTCACAAAACAACTTTTCTCACATTAGCAGTTAATCTAAAAGAATATGGTGCGTTCAAAAAACCTGTAAAATCTCGCAAAAAACCTTGCAATGAAGAAAAAGCCAATACTGTTTTATCAGCTATAACGGAAAATCCAGAGGTTTCTACTAGGACTCAAATTGAAGAATGTTTCTAACTGGCATAGCCCATTCAAGATCCCATTTATGTTCTAAAGAATAAGGAGAAAGTACATCTCATTATTTATAACTTTAGATATTTCCAAGGATCTTCGACACAGGTAAAATCCAGAAAGACTAATTATATAATGTATCACGTTCTAATCTCAAGATAGTGTAATATTTTCGAATTTTACAAATATGAACTATCAAACGTATCAAAAATATAAAGTGTGATATATCGTTGAATTCAGAATCAAGGAAAGGATTTAAATATGGCAAAAATGATTTTTTCGTGTATTTAAAAAAATAAAGTTGATGATGGTTGCTAACAAACGAAACGTTGTATCAAAAATTGAATCACACCATTAAGTAAAGATGGAAAAGTGGCAATGAAAATGTGCTCTTCTTTTCTTGATAGCTCTTCAAATAAGGTCAGAAAAAAATAAAAACGAAAATCAGAAAATTTAATTTTTTTCAAATATCTCAAAAACTAAAAGAGATATACGAGTTCTACAAAGACTATAAATACATCCTCTCAAATGCGTAACTTTTGTTCCATTTAACCGACCTTCCATCTCTTACCGTTTCCGAGATCCCCATAGTGGGCATCCTTATCTTGGACACGGTGTGTCCATATATATATATATATATATATATATATATATATATATATATATATATATATATATATATATATATATATATTCATAGTGCACTTTCTAATAAATTTCAGACATTGCACAAATTTTTGAGCTATTGACCCAATTTCATTTACAAATATTTTAATTTACACTACAATAAAAACTTTCGTAAAAAAACAAAATAATACAAACTTTTCGTACTTTCAAAATTATTATACAAAAAAAAAATGTTCGATATTAATGATATTATATTCTACAGATTAAGAGGCGAAATGTAGAATATTATATGTAAACTTGAAAAAAATCGTATTAATCATTATTATTAATTATTTTTTTAAAATTTAATTGCGAATAGTAAAGAGAGTCTACGATGGTAATTAAGTAATAATAATCAACAAATTGGTATTCATACATTTCACTTAATGTAAGTTTAAAATTGATTATCAGGGAAAGTTTTGCCATATTTGAATAAAATTTCATAAACATCATTAAATATTGTTAAAATACATTTAAATTTTTGAATAATTTTAACCTTGCAATTATATATTATGGTAATCAGGTTAGAGATAACTACCAGCAATTATTGTTACTAAATTTACATTTCGAAATAAACCAAAACGCAAAAAATAGCATTTAACATTTCCTTAAATCTATGCTAGTTTAAGGCTTCGAAATTGGGAAACATGATGATATTGGAAACAGTAAAAAGGTTAAATCATTGGCCAAATGTATATTTACATGCTTAATAACAAACAAGTTTCATAATTAGAAAAATTAATTATCAATTTATGAAACAAATTTCTTACACAATTTTCTTCTATTATGTGTATTTGTATTAAAAAAAAACTCGATGTGCACTCAACTGTACAAGTCAAAGATTTATGTTCTCAACACAAAGTTTTCGTATGTCTGTGTTATGTTTGTTATATTAGCAAATAGGAGCAAGAGCTTATCAATTGCGATACTGATATTTGGAACTTTTACTAAATGAATAAAAGAGAGTAATTGATATATTTTCTTTTTGTGATTGTGAACCTGAACAGGCTAAATTAGGCCTATCGTGCTAAAGCACTCAGGAACACTTAGGAGGATAGATAGAGGGATAATGAATTGCCAATAGATGCCTATGAACAGCAACCATACTGATGATGTGAATGAGCGAACCGAGAATTTCTCACAAAGATAGCCTGAGATGGTATCAAAGAATATAACTCAGCAGCGCAATAGCCGTTGTAATAACGATAATACAAAGAAAGAACTGAAACCATCCTTCTATGCTCAAGGGACTGTATGTGAGAGGTTAAGGACGGGTCATCTATAAGCCTAATCGCTCTCTTTTGAATACGATCAACGATATCGAGAGCGTATTGAGGAGCACTAACCCAAAGGTGAGAATTATATTCCAGATGAGGCCGAATTTGGGCCTTATACAGCAGAAGGAGTTGTCGAGAGGTAAAGTACTGCTTAGATCTGTACAAAAAGCCTATTTTACGAGCAGCTGTTCTGGTAGCTGACAGAAGATGGTCAATCCATGAGAGATTTGAAGATACAGTCATACCCAACAGAGTAATGGAGTCTGAAAACTTAAGAACTGAGCCATTCATACTTACAACAGGAAATGATCGATCTTTTTTGGCGGACATAAGGCAACCCTGAGTTTTGTTAGCATTAAATTTAACTAGATTATTGCTTCAATACGTTGAATATCTTTGTTAGTTGAATTCGCCATTTCAGCTTTAATTTCTTGATTTGACATAGAAGGTGGATTATCACTATGAGTACACTGAGATGAACTACAGTGAAGAGTGCTATCGTCAGCAAAGCAATGGATGGGGTTAGTTGTTGAAAAAATAAGATAATTTATGTACAGTAGAAAAAACGTAGGCGCTATAACGGATCCCTGTGGTAGGCCCGCGTTAATGCTAACTTCTTTTGAAAAAAATCCATCAACTACGACACGTATTTGTCTTTTATCAAGGAAACTAGAAACCCAGTTGATGAGCGTATCATTTAACCCAAACGAGGTGAGTTTGGCAAGTAAACACTTATGCCAAACTTGGTCAAATGCCTTTGAGATTTCTAAAGCGACTACAACTGTTTCACCGGACTGCTCTACTATATTGTTCCAAACTTGGGTCAGATATGAAAGATCACCTGTTGAACGACTTTGCCTAAAGCCATATTGGTGGTTACTAAGGAGTTTGTTAGTTTCAAGGAACGTGAGCAGTTGCTGATTGATGGCTTTTCCATGATTTTAGACAAAATGGAAGTGATGGCAATTGGTCGGTAATTTGAGGGATCGGTCTTATCGCCTTTTCTGGGAATTTGCTAACTTCCATGATGAAGGGAATTTCCCAGAAGACATAGAGATCGTATAGAGCTTAGATAGTACTGGTACTAGTTCCGGGGGAACATTTCTTTAAGGCAATAGCTGGGATACCGTCTGGGCCAGTCGCCTTATCGAGATCAAACCTACTGATGATCGATTCCAAGAGCTTGTACCGAAAATGAATTGGTTTCATATCGTATGTAGAAGAGTTGACTAAGGGCACATCTTTTCCAGAATCATTGAGGCACGAGTTTGATGCAAACAAATCCACAAAAACGTTGGCTTTGCCTACAGAATCAGCAACTACCGATCCGTCAATAGACGTCAGGGGGGGAAATGAAGATGTTCCAAAGTTTTACTAATGGCTTTAGCTAAAGACCAAAATTTACGGCTGCCTAAAGGAGATGTAGCTAGTTCATTGCATTTTCGTTGTTCGAACAACTTTTTAGTTTTAGTGATGACACCCTTGCAGATATTTCTAGCACCAACGTATTCTACATAACTCTCGACCGATTTATTAGATTTCCATTTAATGTAACATTTATTTTTTAAAGATATTGCATCAGCACAAGTCTTATTGAACCAGGGTTGGGAACGTGAATGACCTATACGGTACTGTTTTTTGGGAATGTATAACTCCATTCCCATGAGGATTACTTCAGATACTGAAAGAGCGATGTCCGAAGAAGAGGTCGACTTAAAACAATATTCACGCCATGGAAAGAAATTCTGAAATCCATCGAGCTGACTTAAAACACCACAAGGTTCTATTGGTTTTGCGAACAACGGTGGAATTAGGTACAGTAGAAATGATTTTTATGAGACAATGGTCGGAAAGATCTAAATGCGTAAGAACGGAAGTTTTATAAACAAGAAGGTTTGATGTAAGAAAGAGATCTAGAACATGTGGAGTAAGGTTAGGGTTATCAGGGATTCTTGTGGGTTCAGAAATCATTTGTGTGAGATCACATGAAATAGCAAATGTTTCTGTACTATGACCAGCGGGATTTTTAGTAGTTGATAACTGAAGCCAATTAGAGTTATAAACATTGAAATCGCCTACAAATGATATAGCGCAATATGGAAACTGAGACAGGAGATAGTCAACTTCATACTAAGGTAATCGAAGAAGTCTTGAAAGTTGCTGTCATTAGGAGACCTATAAATGCAACAGTATAATTTCACAAAATTAGGACCAGAATGTTTAAACCAAATCACGTCAAAATTTTTATTTTCTAAGGAAGAAACCCTCTTGCAAGCAATTTTGTCCTTGATGTAGGCACATACACCTCCTTTATATCTAAAATTAGAGTGAAGGTGATATTGAGGAAATTGCAAATCGGATGACTCGGAGCTTTCAGAGGAGACTTGTGTTTCAGATAGAAACAAAATATCAGGTTGTAATTGTTCAAGATGTTGGTCAATAGCATTAAGATTAGACCTGATAACGCGGATGTTGCAGTAGTGAATCAGAAAGTTGATACTTTCGAAGACCGAGGTCGCTTGGGCCCTGCCCTCCCGGACATCCGAATGGGGCAGGATTTTACGTCCGGAATTTATAACCCTAGAAACCACAGCCATCTTATTTTTTAATTTGGGACTTTTAATCCGATATGAAGACAGTGAGGGCGAGAAGGAAGAATAAGGATGATGGAAAAGGTAACCGGCAGCCCTTACCGAGCTCAGAAAATCGGAGACCCAATATTAAGGAGTCCATGGTAAGGGTGGTGGTACCTCCCCGGCTGGCATGAAGTATACATGCCTACCACCTACAAATAATATAAATTATAAACAAATACACTTGTGTAAATAAATGCCATATACATCTCAGCTGCATGAAAATTATTTATCGATTTTTTCTTCTTGATATAGGAAAACCGAGTCCATATTTACTTGTATGTTTGTTTCTTATGTATTCCTAAACTATTCACCCGACTGCGATGAAACTTTCGCGAGCTGTTGTTCCTACGCCTGCAAAGCTCTCCAGATGATTAAAGTAACTATAGTAATCGGCCATGGATTTATAGATCAAATTGTCGGAGACGTAGTGGTTCATGTGTTTACTTAACCCATTAGCGCCCAGAACTATTATTAATTTGATCCTAACAAGATGCAAATAGTAATTTTATTCAGAAGAGAAAAAAACAGTGATACCATGTGGTATCACTGGGTGCATAGGGCACTACAAAATACAAAAACTAAATATGCAAAATATCCGTTTTTTCCAAAACAATATTACAGTTACGTTATATGATAGCTAGCGAAACAAGACACACAGAGCCCAACGTCACATTTAGAACACATTTGCATCCAGTTTCTGTGCAGCGTCTTCTATCGCAAGGAACAACGAAATGGTGCATACCATCGTATCGAATACTTGGCACAAGTGTACGGGTAACAGATGTTCTTGCCGGACCTGGTGATTTTGATTGTACACCATACCGTGCTAAGTAAACTTGCGCTAACTCCCTTCTACAATCTAAATTGGATGTTTTCTAGTCGTTCTGTCTGTATAAAAACCTAGCATTGTTTATTGCTACATCCAGGATCCATGTAAAAACTGACCAACACAGCTTTGTACCCCAAATACCAACTCTATAGTTAGCAATACCGTGGTCCATTTGGTCAGTTCCTCCCATGCTACGGTTATAACGCGCAATACAATCAAGACCAGTAAGAATTATATGCTTTTTCCGTTTCTGCGAATATCGCTTGACTGTACCTATCGGAGAAACACCTGCCACTGTGTAAGAAGAATTCCATATTCTCTTTCTAAAATGTGTTGGGAAACACCCCCTTTTTTGAAAATGCCCTCCAACAGGGAAAATTGTGGAATACGATTTACTCTAATAGTACCTAGGGCACTGTATCCCAGTATTGCTTGATATAGATCAAAATTGATCAAATACCCTGCTGATGAATTTAGATACAACATCTCATACCCGAATTGTATGGGTTCACCTCGGATATATTGCTTGCATTCATGTCGACCACAGTACTTTATCATCGCTTCGCCATGAGATAGGTTTGGGACATGAATAAAATTTTGTAAACAACGCTTTTTTATTTTATCCATAAGAGGCCATATCTTCTAGGTTTTCTCCGCGGTGTCCGTATGGGTATTGTCTGTGAAGTGAATAAATCTTTGCATAAGTAGAAATCTATTTCTTCACATTGAGTTAGAAACTAAATAATTTTTAGCATCACCCAAGGATGCCACGGAAACATTTTATTTCAGACAAAGTGACTTTTGGATCGGGTATGTTACAAAATTGGGCATTTTTTGTGTTTCATCAACCAAACAGTTGATCACTTCATCATCAAAAATAATTCGAAAATATCTATACAAGATTACTAGCAAAACGCTAGTAATCTTCGATTGGAAAAGAACGGGAGGATGAAGGTTTAAGATTCTCCTTCAATCCATTCAGAATCTATTTTTGTATCATGGAGATAATTTTTAATCCAGTCTTCAAACAGTGGACCATGTGTATCATTAGTTAATGTCGAATGAATAGAATATCGTGATGTAGAAAGCACACAAGAGGATTGTTTGATTATCTATCGCTGAAAATGACTGCATAGGTGGTTTTGTTCGTACGTCTATTACTTATAAATTTTATTTCCGCGGGGACACGTAATTGGCGACCTGTTAGATTATGAATCATACCTCCTTCAACTTCGTCAGTCGAATCTTCATCTGTACCTATATTAGGTCCCAGAAGTTCAATAAATATCTCATCTATTTAATTCGCAGAATCATCATCTTCGAAAGCTAAATCTAGTGCCTCCGACAGTGAGAATCTACGGCTTAAAAAACAGACAGTACATAATAGTAGTACCGCCCAGTGTATACAATATGGTATCATCAGATTTTATGCCGATATTGTAATGTCAGGATAATAAAAAATAAATACTTAAATCTTTCAGACTGTTTTACACGTCATTTTAATTCTATATGAAAATATATATTTGGCAAAATCTACAAAGTACTTAATAAAAATGTACTTACTCGAAGCGAAAGTCCACATTTCTTATTTGCGTAAGGCGCAATGCTACAAAACACGTGTGAAGTCTTTGTAAAATCAACAACCACTCGATAAAACTGTTTGATGGCGACTACTAATGTTACCCAAACCCAATGCAGTGAACGAAATTATTCTCTCACCAATATTAATAAAATGGCGGACGTCTTCATAATGACTAATTTAGCGATACCATATGGTATCACTGGGCGTTAATTGGTATATCTCTTCTAACACTGACCGGTATTAATTTATCAATTCGCTTACGTACTTGATTTTCTGCGCGGTCGATTCACCGCGGCTGTTCCGCCGCGACCGTTTCACCGCCAGGACTGTTCGCCGTGAAAGCGATTCGCCGCGGTGACGGTGAACCAAGAAGTATTAATATAAATGCAATTAAATTGTTTTTGTTTATTTTTATTCTAAAGTAATAAAGTAATATAAACTTACATACATTACTTTCTTACATTTAATCATCTATTTCAAAATTATAGACTATTCCGAGAAGATATTCAATAGTGTCTCTTTCCTGGTATTCCCGAAGTCGTTTGTCTGCGTCTCTGTATTTCCTTAATTTTAGCGGTGGATTTCGCCCGATCACAAGTTGTTCGTAATGTAAATCCCTGCCACGTTGCACCTTTTTAAGGCATTCAATAAAATTCCAAGTTGAGGATTAGTCAACCCCAGTTCGGTATATAATCGTCTATGACCTGCCTCCGCATGGTTATTTGTGCGGTCATCTCCTTGCAACGTTCGGTCGTATACATTTCACATTCTCAATGAAAATATGGGTGGGTGACGTCCACCTCCTCTTCGATGTAGTTGTCTTCAAAATAGTCCAAGGCAAGTTGAAGTTCTTCAGGTAGGAAGTTTCCCAAATCACTTAGCGCTTCATCCATGTCCTCTATGGGAATAAATTCCATAGCCGTTATCATCCGTGCCTGCAATGCGAAAGCAGCGTCGTTGTTATATAAACGTAAACCTAATGCAGCCACACGTTTTTTTTTAAATTTTGTGCCAGATGGAAGAAGCACCCACGTATTTCAGTATCGGGAAATTTTTCAACAATGCTTTTAAACGCTGCCATTTCAAAATCACAATATATGTTCTGCGGACGCAAATTCGGCATTAAAGCGCGAAGTTGCTCAAACAGTGCATCGTAAGTAACTTTCCTTTTGTGTGGGAGAACATTATACTAGCAATATTCTGGTGGAATTACAAGTGCTTCAACGCTGAGAGGATTCGGTGGAATATTTCTTATGACATTACGCTTTCGTCGAACCATCATCTGCAAAACAAATGTACTCGGTAAGGCACCTTGGCAAGCCTGATTAGCATTTTACAAGCAGTTATTAATAATTTGCGATGTTAATTCCATTGTATTTTCGGCTCTTTCCTTCATTCTTGTCACTTGGACATCAACCATAACTTTCACGGCGTTGGATCCATGAGTGCATGTGAATTTTTTTGATCACTTGGCCATCGCTTATGTGGATTCTAGGTTTACAACGCCCTCTTCTTTCACATCGCCAAAATTTTACTGGACCATCGCCTGATGGATCAAAAATGTACTCGTAGCCCTCATTCACGAACTTTCGCTTGCCACGTTTGGACTCGGATATTTGCTCCATTATGCAATGGGTAACAATCTACCACTAAAATACTTCCCCAATATGATATCTTTTTAGAGTTCATATGAGAGAAAGTACTTATATTAATGTGATATTACGGACTCATTAATGATAATCAGGGGTATTGAAATTTATGTGCCGTATTAGTTAAAATAATGGTAATTAAATTGTAATTTACAGTTTAATTATCTAAACATAGATTTTATAATTATACCCAAAATGCTATTAAAATATTATTTCAATAAAATTTTCTAATTTGACATTTTCAATTATTTAATACAAGTGCAATTAGAAATTTCGAAATGTTTACAAACATAAAAATATTTGCATGAAAACATCCCCCGGAAAACTGTGTGGCGAACCGTTATCGCGTCGAAACGTCTTCGCGATGAACAGTCCTAGCGACGAAACGGTCGCGGCGAATCAACCGCGGCGAAATGTACTAGACCCATTTCATTTCACATTAGAAATACTAATCACTAATTACGGGGTTATGATAATTATAATGAAATTATGTACAATACTTAAACTTTGTAAAATACGAATTGTTAATTGAAAACGTTAATATGTATCTGTTTTAGGGGGTATTAGTCAATTGTTGTGACATGAAAGGGCTCTTAATATAAAATGACTAGAACGCCTGCTGAATAACCCATAGCGATTTTTTTTATCGTTAGGCTATAGATAAGCGGAACAATTGGACGTCTATTAAAAGGCACTTTACATGTAAGATGCAAAAAAAATGGGGATTAGGATTAATTACTAAATATTACAATGGGTCTTAATTAATGCAAAACAGAAATGATGACCTCTAGGGGTGTTATATTACAATATTCGTAAAAATATAAAGGAGAACCATTTCCAGGAAAACCTCAAATTTCATTATCCTCTAAAAATAGGTTAAAGATAAGACACGTAGTAGTTCTTAGAAATCTAAAAATAGAACCAAAGTTCATTGACCGTTTCACACCAAAGCGCTATTGACCTGGACCGGAAGTTGGCATATTCTGAAAATTGAAACAGTTCCCGGAAATGGGAGGGTCTTAACCCAAAGTTTATTGACCTCTTCAATGTCACTGACCTAGCACACCGGAAGTTAATCAGTTGCTAGACATCTAAAAATTTAAACTTGAGGTTACTGATCTAACAAACTGAACGTTAATCAACTACTAGACATCTAAAAATCAAAGTTTATTGACCTGGGAGAGTAAGCGCCGGTCTTCTAAAAATCATTAATACACCGGATATAAAGGTGTATTGACCTCGAAAAATTGTCAGTGTAATATAATTTGTTTAATTTTGAATCTTAAATTCGTCATGCTTAAGTGAAAAAGAAGGCGGACAACATCGATTCCTCGGTTTATTCATGATTTATTTAATTTCATTAAATTGATTTTGTATGATATCCGCTTATAAAAAATGCCGAGTTCTGCAATTACTAACTGTTGCAACAAATAAAACTATTGCCAGACACGATCCTACAAAAAACTAATAAGTTATAATGGAATGCATTTCCAAAATTTAGTTTGTAAGATTAATTTTAAATGATAGCAAAAGTGAGATCGCTAACAAATTACTTTCTGAAGTTCTTTGTTTATCGCGTTCTAGAACGTATATAAGAATATTTTAATTAAAAAATTACTTTCCTACTTCGAGTTTTTTCAATGTCTGAATAACGATCAACCTCATAACAAAATGTGCATACACATTTATGAAAGAAAACCTAAAACTAAACTTTGGTTTAGAGTTTCTTAATAATAAGCCAAATAAGCCTCAAAGTTAATTAAATAGGTTGAAAATACTTAAACCGTTGTATCGTTACTTCACAGAAGTGGACGGCTTTGTATTTTTTGTCTACCTATGTTTATTAACTATCTGATATGAACTTTTAAACATCTGTATATCTATGAACCCCTATCTGACGTGAATTTTTAAACGCCCATCGAATAATCTATGTCAGATGGATGTTGAACACTTCGTGTCAGAGAGAAGTTAATAGGCATATTGATGCTAATCTAAATAAAATTTCAAAACCGCCCTCTTCTATAAAATATCGATAATTCATTTCAGTCTTATTAATTTTTAGACTTATTTGGCTGCATACTGATAAAGAAAGGTTATATAAAATTAAATTTTCTTTAAATAGTATATTTTCACATTTTCCCATAAAACTGATCGTTATTCACGTATTGAATACATTTGAAGCAATACGTTAATTCTACCCTAGGAATTTTTGTCGTCATATCAAAAAATTGCATAGAACGTAATTTATTGGTATGTTTATGAAATACTTGGAAACAAATAAAAATGTAACTAATAATACTTACTAATACTTACGCACGCAGAACTTACGAATACATACACGAACGTACGCACGCATGCAAATACGCACACACGCGCACTCGCACGCTGGCTCGTACGCACGCTCGCACGCTCGCACTGATGCATGCACGCAAACACACACGCACGCACACACACGCACACACACGCGCGCGCACACACATGCACATGCGCACACTCACACAGATCATGGCCGATCATCGCAAAACTTTGTCAAACGTTGTAAAAGGATATAATAAGTCGATTTAGCGTTAGTGAAAAAAGAGCCGATTGCATAACCTTATATACCTGCATATGTACGTGTAGGTTGGGTAAAAAAATTATTTCACTTATTTTAGTTTCCTTTGCAAGTTGTTAGGTTGTGTTGTTTCACATGAGATATTTTATTAATTCAAATATCATAAACATACGTAAAGTAGGTTTTGTAGAATAACAGTGCATTTAGTAATAATAATACACACAAGTACAAGAGTTTTCTTCAATAATAATTTTTGGTGCTGCCGTGAGCATACGAAAGATTTTCGGTAATACTAATTTACACTGCTAATCGATATTGCACTAACAGAATAGTTATTTTTGTATCTAGTGCGCGAAATGCTACTTTGGTTATCGAGAATTGAATTTTTAAAGAGACGCAGCCGAATAAAAAAATTAGTCGAAATCACCAAAGTAGTTCGTGCACGTGTTACAAACAAAATTTTTTCTACAACCATCAAAATATGCATATCCCTTAAAATTGTTTGAAATAATTTTGTTCTTGGATTTTTGCTTGATTGAGGACCACAAAAGTTAAAATACAATAATCTTATAGAGTTTACATGCAGTGCGCGAAATATGTCTTTCGCACACTATTTCGCGCACGAATTTCAACTAATAACATTGTATAAATCTATCGATAAAGCTCAATAAATTATATGATTCAAAGATTTCTAAACTGTAACAAATCTTTTAAACTAAACAAATCCTCAATGCTATGAATGTTGAAGGTACAAGAACACCTTAGTGACTTTCTATCATGTACAAGCGCACAAACCAGTTATAACTTAAAAAAAAGGAGAGTCATTGTTTTGGGATGCTAATTTTGCAGATTGTATAAATCGTACATTTTTCTTGGAATTACGATTTAAGCAATACAGAACATGCGCGAAAAATGTTGCAATTTGATTTTTAGAGGTTTACATGAAGATTATGTTTCCTACAATTTATTTGGAGGTGTTTTCAATACTTTGCCACATAGCAGTTTTTAAAGGTCAATTATCTCTCATATGCGGTAGATTATTGATTTTTAGAAGATTGATTTTCCTTAAGGTATCACTGGCGCAGATTCATAATCCCAACTTCCGCTCCAGGTTCTATTTTTCGATTTCTTGGAATTGATCTACTTTCGGTTTGGTAGGTCAATAAACTTTGATCTTTAAAAGGTCATTGAAATTAAGTTGTATTTTTAGATTTATATAATAGAACCAGTTCTTGGGAACCCTAAAGGTCAATGAACTTTAGGGTTCCCAAGAACTGGTATTATATATATATATATATATATATATATATATATATATATATATATATATATCATATAAAACCATCAAAGCTAGATGTTTTTAACTAAAATATTGTGAAAGCACTTTTTCACAAAGATGGCACCCTAGAAGAAGGTACAACATCCAATTTTGTTTTTTCTTTTGGGCGCCATTTTGGATTTTTGCATTTGTATGTCAAGTTTTTTTTCTCTGACTATAATGATGTATCACACATAATGGTTCTGCCTTACATTTACGTCAAAATTCTCATTTTTCCGATTTTGAGAGGTTTGCTTTGAAAAGATAACATTCGATTGTTTTAACGAAAAATTTGTTAAGATGGGAAACGCAGATTATCTTAACCGCTATCCCCACTAAAAATTATTTGCTCAAAACCGTTCTCCTGTAATGATATAATTCCTGTTTCGGGAAAGTATAGATATTTACCTGCCAGTCTCATATTTTGTGTTTATTAGGGATCCGCCATTTAAATGCATATAGGGTGTTACAACAGTTCTGCAACTCATCTTTGATACCACTCGAAAAAATATCGAAAGTCCAGTAATTAACGCCGGAAAGTCCACTTCTGCAATGAACATACAACATAAAATCTCCTTAAATATTTTAAAAAAAGAATAAAATAAAGCTTTGCGTGTTTTTACTCAAAGCAGTTAAGGTCTGTTATATTTAACCGCTCTCGTGTTAGACAGGGTCGTAATTTAATTTAGATATTCCATAAATTGGATTTTAATCGTCATCTACTTCAACACTAATGATATTTTTTCAGCCACCGGTCTCCATTCGTCCACATAAGCAACGCCTGTTCCGTCTTCGAACACATCTTTTACAGGTATCGTTTGAGTTATTAATTTATTTATATTTCTATTTGTTCTGCGTAATTTGAAATATTAATTATTTAGTTTAGAATTGTGCCGTATAGCAAATGTAGGTATAAAACTATTTCCTGTGTACTAGTGCAACAAACAGATTATTTAACGGAACCATCCCATCTGTGACCAAATGGGCATTTAAATCTGCGGCAACAGTTAAAAGTAATACTGAGTAGATGATTGCCATGATACAATTTCCATATTATCAAACTGAATGTTATTAAAGCATTTTGAGACAGCAGACTTCTTTGATTGAGTCAATCTACAAAACCTCATGTCGTCTTTACGTCTAGTACAAACGCTCCGTTTTGTGGGTTCCAATCTGGTTTCAAGAAGAAAATCTCCAATTACATAGATTTTGGCATCTTGTAATTAAAAAAGACAGAATGGTAAGTTAAATTTTAACTTTTGGCATGCCTAGGTTTTTACGGTCTTTTTTAAACCCCGAAGTGAATGTTTTACCGATTAAATATGTTTAGTCATTGTAGCATTGCAATGACAACATGCTTTACATTCTCAAACTTTCAAAAGATTGGATATTTGTGAACTGATGATTAAATGCTTGTACTTCACGGAAAGGCTGTCAATAAAATCAATTGTTACTCCCGGTTAGCATGGAACAAATTGGCTGGATCATATTTCCTCAACCCATTAGCGCCCGAATTTTTTTTTAATTAAGTTTATATTACGATATTCTTGAGCTAAATCATGTTTTTAACAAAAAAGTTTTAAAAAAGAATGCCCATGCAGTTACCGCTTACGAGATAATGGCCGTTGCCATATGACAGCGCTAAGCGTTTTCACTGCTATGCGGTTACCAAGTGTTTGAACAAAAATAAAAATCAGTTATTTCAAAAGTCAAAAATATAACTGCAAATATTTATTGTTCTGACTATGGACTTGCACGTATTTTTTGCACATCTTTGTTTTCAATATTTGGAATTTTTCTAACAAACTGATCCATCCTGTCAAATCTAATGGCGTCTGATACGTGACTGTCCGACACATCAGAAGACGTAGCTGGTTTACCAGGCCCCTTAGTTACAGTTCCATATCGTTTTAAATACGTCATCGCAGTTTCTCGTTTAAAATATAATTGTGGCGTTTTCTCATTTTTACTTTTGTTATATAATATCCAACTGTTTTGGAGAGCTACGCCAAGCATCCAGGTGAAAATGGGCCGATACAATTTTTTTGAGCGCATTCTGATTCGATATATATTGACGTTTCGGCCCATCTGGTCAGTTTCTCCCATATAATGATTGTACAAACCAATTGCTTGATACATACACATGTCTTTTCCCTTGTTGGGAATATCGTTTGACTCGAGAAGCTTCTTGAACACCAAACGACATCAGCATCATCCATCCAACGTATATACAAAAGGCCATCATTTTTTTCAATTGCATGTTCATAGTGTAAAGAACCAGCGTCCTTTACGTATGCTTTTTAGAATAAATTATTTGCGGACCATCCTATATCTAAAATTTCAAAAGTTTACGCGATATTGCACAACAAATAATTTATTAATCACCGCTGACGTGTATTTCCAAAAACCAGTAAGTTTTTGCACGTCAGAACGATCTCAACCAATCAAATAACGGCATCCCCCGCACGGTAACCGCGAAGCCGCCCACAGATGCACCTTTATAAACCCGCGACGCGCGTGAATGAAAAATCGATGAATCGAAGTAGATTCAAGTCAAGCCGATATCCAGCCGCCACCGTACCGATATAGCTTCGTGTAAGCACCGACCTGCTAATTACCGTCGATGAATCGAAGTAGATTCAAATCAAGCCGATATCCAGCCGCCACCGTACCGATTGCTTCGTGTAAGCACCGACCTGTTAATCGCCGCCGAAAAGTCCATCGCGATCGTGTGATAACGCGCACCACCTTGCACCGGGCAACCTAAAGTTTAATCTTGCACTGCCATTGACAGACACGTAAGTTGTAAAGTTATAAAATCTAACAATTTACAATCAAACACTACAGAACGTAAATAACGCCGGGCTGAGTCTCCAGGAGTCATAACCTTACACTAACGCCAAGAGTGCCACACAGGGTAGATCCCGACGTCACTCGCAAACACACAGTACACTAACACCCAGAGTCCCACGCAGGGGTAACCCCCCACGTCACTCGCAAACACTTGATGGTGAAGGTTTGTTACAGGGCTGTAAAGACCTACGACCTTTCTCTTAGTCTATCCGGTTAAGACAGGCCATAGCCTACGTCTTCTGAGTATTACTGAGACCCCGCTCGAAACAAATACATACAATACATACAGACAAACACAATAACCATACACGTTGTCTTTAATCGCAGGAGAGTATACACGAAACCTGTTGCATAAATTTGTATTCAGAATAAACCAGCGCGAAACACCTAATGTAAAAGCATTTGTACATAAGTTAGGAAAATCCGTCGGAGAGTAAAACATTAGATAATACGTAAATTATCCCATGTTTACCGGTATTAACTAATATAACTACGACCTGGTGTATATTACGATTTACCTCAGTAAATTTATTTAGTATAGCATTTTAATATCCAGTATTTCGTTCTCCTAATAAATTATATATAATTAGATTTAGTATAGAAGTCCGTAATTAATCCAGTTAGATAAATAAATAACAAAATCAAACCGGTTATAATTAAATAAAGACCGTCCAGAGATCTTGCATTTGCATACGCGGACCTCGCGCGTGTATTACTTCCTGGGAGCGCGACATACCAACTTCAACGCTCCAGAGTTACTGAAGAATATATAATTATGCCATGCGCATAAGCCGAGAACGATATTGATTTTCTCCGTCCGAGTTCGTTGCACTGGCGCCGTTGAACAAAACTGTATTAAAGCAACCGTACCAGCTTCTGTAAATACAGGACCGTAATATAAATATTACATCTTAAGTAAGGAGTAAGTTAAGATAATCCATATATTTATATTTCCAGAAACGATTACGTACCTAGAAAGCAACCCTCCAGGAGAGCGAGTAAGGAGCCGGAAAGAATAAATACATTTGTTAATTAATTATTTATTTATTGTAAAATTAGTTAATATACGTTTTAAAATGCTTTAAGATATTTATTTAAGGTGACAGTGTCAGCCCACTAATTAATACGAACCACACCCGTTTATAATAAATTATAAACACGATTGAGCAAAGCCGAGGCAAAATAAAACCGCGTTGAGTTACCAAACCAGAAGGGGGCATATTACCAATTGCACCCTAACGTAAAACTTGCATGTAGGGAAAAACAACAGTTTACAATAGTACCCTCTTTTTTTTAATTCAGTGCTGGTAAGCAAAGGACATGGTTTAGAAATTCGATTATCTCGAATTGTCCCAATACAGACATAACCGCTAAATATCATAAATGAAAATAAAACTTACCCAGAAAAAATGGTATCTCAGATTTCGCTTTTCATCTGGGACCTCATGTAACAGAACAAGAAAAGAACTGCTGGCCTTTCCAAATAATGTTTAGTAATCATCGAATTAGGGCTTTTTCTTTGATAAAGATCAAAATTGACCAAATATCCAGCTTTTGTATTTATACATCACATTTTAAACCTGAACCTTATAGGTTCAATACGAATGAACTGCTTGCACCCATGTTTGCCAAAATACTTGGTCATACTCACGACATATGCAAAGTTCTCTTCAGGTTAAAAATTTTGAATACAACGATCTTTTAACATTTTGATTACTGGGTATAATTTCCATGCCTTGTCTTGTTGGTCTGGTTTCCTATTATCGGTAAAATGTAAAAAGCGGCAAATCTGCATAAATCTACCTCGGCCCATAGAATCAGAGGGAGCTACATTTTTTAAATCTTCCCCAGAACTGCAATAATGTCGTTTTGACGGCAAGTCAATGTACCCACTAACAAATAAAATTGCTATAAAGCACTTTATTTCATCGGTTGTTATGTTCGGATCAGGGCAGTTTAGAAACAAAGCATAACGACGAGTTTCTTTCACTATATGCTCAACAAACTCAACATCAATAAATTTTCGGAGTACCTGAGGATTCGCGCGAAGACATTATGTTGGTTATCGATAAAGTGGACAAGAGTATCAACTACAAGAAGTTTTCGTATAATATGCTTGTTGCTGCTTTTTTAATAGAATTAACGATATTTCTAATTCAATTAAACATAATCTTTGTGTTATTGGTGACTTTAATTTAAAAATTACTGGATCTACATGTAAATTATTTACAATAGCGGATAATTGCTGTCGTGAATTGCTTAATTTTTTGTGTTTCAATAATCTCGATACTAAGAATCATGTTCTGAACTACTTCGGTAGGACTTTAGATCTAGTGTTGACAAATATAAAATCTGTTACTGGATCTTCGTGTAAAGAGGCACTAGTTCAAGTAGACCAATATCATCCTGCTTTGTTAATATTAACTAGTCTAAAGTATTCCAAATGTGGTAACTGGAAATTTTTGTTACAATTTATTTCAGGCAAACTTCTTACAAACAGCTTAGAAGCAGTTGATTGGTCAATTTTAAATAATATACAGGGCGTGAATGAAATGGTGCGACAGTTTTATAGCATTGTCTATGGAATACTAGAACTGTTTGTCCCTAAAACACGTTTTAAAAGTAATTCGTCAGTAGAATGGGGTAGAATAAGACAATGACGTCATAATTAATTAAGAGTGGTTGAGGGGATGGGGGGCGCGGGTGGGTGCCTTAATGGGGGTCTGGGGTTAAGGTCGGCCTTATTTTCGGGCGTTTTCAACCCCTGTGCGGGGTTTAGCCCACAATTAAGTTCCTTTGGCAATATTAAGATTAAGATACTGTTAATTTTGTAGCCTGTAAGATATTAACAACTGAACCATAGAGCGTGAATATTTTTAGATAGAATCTGACTTAAAATCTAAAACGATAACAGAAAATTGGGAATGAACACCGTTTTGTTAGCCATTACGTAATCAGATAATTAACATGTATTTAATAGCCTAGTGAATGTTCGGCATTACTTTAACAAAGATTGGAAATAATGGTGACTTGTAAGTCTTCAGTTAATGAGATAGTTACTGATTTTTCACAGATGTTAGAATCGTAGATGAATAGTGAAGATTTAATATTATTTTATCAAAATTGAGTTTTGAATGCTAACTTAGCCGACTTTACAATAGGTTGTTATCCATAAATTCTATATTTATTTTGAGAACGTTAGCTAATTAGGAAAACATTGTTTTTTTCCTGTTGCGTAACGACCTTGGGGTAATTAGATTGTGCGTATAAAAAACGAATTAAATATTCCCTAGCTTCACTTGCAGTTTTTTATTTCGTGTGTCAACAGCTCGTTTCTTCAATACAACCCTGATGAGTTTTTTGCCTTAGTTTTTACTTTATTTTATTCGCTGGTACCATTTTTAATGTTGTGTCATAATTACAGATATGGATTTAACTAACCTAAACGCAACAACATGTTTTAAACTTTTCAAAAATATTAAGGACTTGGAGATTGGTGATGAATACAAAATACTCAATCTTAGATTCGTATTAACAAAATATGGCGAAAGAAATACTATGGAATTGGCCGAGTTTAAATGCATACTACCTGTGCGTTTCTACAAATTTTTCAAGACCGAGGACCAGGGTATAAACCAATTTAATGAGCAGCTGAAGATTGAAGACATTTCATTAATTTCTTTAGGATCAGCAGGGAAAACAACAAATTTAACATTCAAGTAGAAAATGGTAATATAAAATTACATTGTTGTATGTTATTGGTTTTAATAAAATTCTTACTTCGTTGTGCACGAGATTAATTTTGATAGTGATTGACTTGAACGACAACGAAGTTTAATTATGACTCATAATTAAAACAAAATGATTGCGATACATTGCGACTCATAATTAAAGCCAAAATATATTGTGCGTAACAGAAGGTTGAGACCCAGATGCATACGTCATTCCTCAAAACTCCTTACTTTAAATTTCCCGCCATAACCATTACAGGTCTCTGTATGTACTTTTAAAATATACGGCGAAATGGCGCCATAAATTAAATTTTTTTTGTGTCAAGGGGGAAGGCCTGAGAGTAAGTTGCTAAGCCCTACACCTGTCTTACTAATTTGAATTAGGCCTCTTATTAGAATACAAATTCATATTTCCCGCCACAGCCAAACAAAATGCAGAGACTTAAATACAAATTCAAATTATGTGCGAAGGCCCTCCCAGCAAGTTCCGATCACGACAAGGGGGAAAAGCCTCGAGAGCAAGTTGCGAAGCCCTGCACCTGTCTTACAAGTTAGCATTAGGCCTCTTATTAGCTTCAAATTTTCCGCTAACGCAAACAAAACGGCTGCTGGACCACACCCTAGAGGCATACAGCGCGGGCTGAAAAACGCCCCCGAAAAGAATCCGACCCCACCTCAGACCCCCACCCATGCCCCACCATCCCCCACGACTTTTAATTAATTATAACGTCATTGCCCTATTCTACCACCATTCTACTCTCGTCATACCTAGCGCGTATAAATCTATCGATAAAGCTCAATAAATTATATGATTCAAAGATTTCTAAACTGTAACAAATCTTTTAAACTAAACAAATGCTATGAATGTTGAAGGTACAAGAACACCTTTGTGACTTTCTATCATGTACAAGCGCACAAACCAGTTCTAACTTAAAAAAAAGGTGAGTCATTGTTTTGGGATGCTAATTTTGCAGATTGTATAAATCGTACATTTTTCTTGGAATTACGATTTAAGCAATACAGAACATGCGCGAAAAATGTTGCAATTTGATTTTTAGAGGTTTACATGAAGATTATGTTTCCTAGAATTTATTTGGAGGTGTTTTCAATACTTTGCCACATAGCAGTTTTTCAAGGTCAATTATCCCTCATATGCGGTAGATTATTGATTTTTAGAAGATTGATTTTCCTTAAGGTATCACTGGCGCAGATTCATAATCCCAACTTCCGCTCCAGGTTCTATTTTTCGATTTCTTGGAATTGATCTACTTTCGGTTTGGTAGGTCAATAAACTTTGATCTTTAAAAGGTCATTGAACTTAGGTTGTATTTTTAGATTTATATAATAGAACCAGTTCTTGGGAACCCTAAAGGTCAATGAACTTTAGGGTTCCCAAGAACTGGTTCTATTATGTATATATATATATATATATATATATATATATATATATATATATATATATATATATATATATATATATATACATATAAACCATTAAAGCTAGATGTTTTTAACTAAAATATTGTGAAGGCACTTTCTCACAAGGATGGCACCCTAGAAGAAGGTACAACATCCAATTTTGTTTTTTCTTTTGGGCGTCATTTTGGATTTTTGCATTTGTATGTCAAGTTTTTTTTCTCTGACTATAATGATGTATCACACATAATGATTCTGCCTTACATTTACGTCAAAATTCTCATTTTTCCGATTTTGAGAGGTTTGCTTTGGAAAGATAACATTCGATTGTTTTAACGAAAAATTTGTTAAGATGGGAAACGCAGATTATCTTAACCGCTATCCCCACTAAAAATTATTTGCTCAAAACCGTTCTCCTGTAATGATATAATTCCTGTTTCGGGAAAGTATAGATATTTACCTGCCAGTCTCATATTTCGTGTTTATTAAGGATCCGCCATTTAAATGCATATAGGGTGTTACAGCAGTTCTGCAACTCATCTTTGATACCACCCGAAAAAATATCGAAGGTCCAGTAATTAACGCCGGAAAGTCCACTTCTGCAATGAACATACAACATAAAATCTCCTTAAACATTTTAAAAAAGAATAAAATAAAGCTTTGCGTGTTTTTACTCAAAGCAGTTAAGGTCTGTTATATTTAATCGCTCTCGTGTTAGACAGGGTCGTAATTTAATTTACATATTCCATAAATTGGATTTTAATCGTCATCTACTTCAACACTAATAATATTTTTTCAGCCACCGGTCTCCATTCGTCCACATAAGCAACGCCTGTTCCGTCTTCGAACACATCTTTTACAGGTGCCGTTTGAGTTATTAATTTATTTATATTTCTATTTGTTCTGCGTAATTTGAAATATTAATTATTTTGTTTAGAATTGTGCCGTATAGCAAATGTAGGTATAAAACTATTTCCTGTGTACTAGTGTAACAAACAGATTATTTAACGGAACCATCCCATCTGTGACCAAATGGGCATTTAAATCTGCGGCAACAGTTAAAAGTAATACTGAGTAGATGATTGCCATGATACAATTTCCATATTATCAAACTGAATGTTATTAAAGCATTTTGAGACAGCAGACTTCTTTGATTGAGTCAATCTACAAAACCTCATGTCGTCTTTACGTCTAGTACAAACGCTCCGTTTTGTGGGTTCCAATCTGGTTTCAAGAAGAAAATCTCCAATTACATAGATTTTGGCATCTTGTAATTAAAAAAGACAGAATGGTAAGTTAAATTTTAACTTTTGGCATGCCTAGGTTTTTACGGTCTTTTATAAACCCCGAAGTGAATGTTTTACCGATTAAATATGTTTAGTCATTGTAGCATTGCAATGACAACATGCTTACATTCTCAAACTTTCAAAAGATTGGATATTTGTGAACTGATGATTAAATGCTTGTACTTCACGGAAAGGCTGTCAATAAAATCAATTGTTACTCCCGGTTAGCATGGAACAAATTGGCTGGATCATATTTCCTCAACCCATTAGCGCCCGAATTTTTTTTTAATTAAGTTTATATTACGATATTCTTGAGCTAAATCATGTTTTTAACAAAAAAGTTTTAAAAAAGAATGCCCATGCAGTTACCGCTTACGAGATAATGGCCGTTGCCATATGACAGCGCTAAGCGCTTTCACTGCTATACGGTTACCAAGTGTTTGAACAAAAATAAAAATCATTTAGTTCAAAAGTCAAAAATATAACTGCAAATATTTATTGTTCTGACTATGGACTTGCACGTATTTTTTGCATATCTTCGTTTTCAATATTTGGAATTTTTCTAACAAACTGATCCATCCTGTCAAATCTAATGGCGTCTGATACGTGACTGTCCGACACATCAGAAGACGTAGCTGGTTTACCAGGCCCCTTAGTTACAGTTCCATATCGTTTTAAATACGTCATCGCAGTTTCTCGTTTAAAATATAATTGTGGCGTTTTCTTATTTTTACTTTTGTTATATAATATCCAACTGTTTTGGAGAGCTACGCCAAGCATCCAGGTGAAAATGGGCCGATACAATTTTTTTGAACGCATGCTGATTCGATATATATTGACGTTTCGGCCCATCTGGTCAGTTTCTCCCATATAATGATTGTACAAACCAATTCCTTGATACATACACATGTCTTTTCCCTTGTTGGGAATAGCGTTTGACTCGAGAAGTTTCTTGAACAGCAAACGACATCAGCATCATCCATCCAACGTATATACAAAAAGCCATCATTTTTTCCAATTGCATGTTCATAGTACCCTCTTTTTTTTTAAATCAGTGCTGGTAAGCAAAGGACATGGTTTAGAAATTCGATTATCTCGAATTGTCCCAATGCAGACATAACCGCTAAATATCATAAATGAAAATAAAACTTACCCAGAAAAAATGGTATCTCAGATTTCGCTTTTCATCTGGGACCTCATGTAACAGAACAAGAAAAGAACTGCTGGCCTTTCCAAATAATGTTTGGTAATCATCGAATTAGGGCTTTTTCTTTGATAAAGATCAAAATTGACCAAATATCCAGCTTTTGTATTTATACATCACATTTTAAACCCGAACCTTATAGGTTCAGTACGAATGTACTGCTTGCACCCATGTTTGCCAAAATACTTGGTCATACTCACGACATATGCAAAGTTTTCTTCAGGTTAAAAATTTTGAATACAACGATCTTTTAACATTTTGATTACTGGCTGTAATTTCCATGCCTTGTCTTGTTGGTCTGGTTTCCTATTATCCGTAAAATGTAAAAAGCGGCAAATCTGCATAAATCTACCTCGGCCCATAGAATCAGAGGGAGCTAAATTTTTTAAATCTTCCCCAGAACTGCAATAATGTCGTTTTGACGGCAAGTCAATGTACCCACTAACAAATAAAATTGCTATAAAGCACTTTATTTCATCGGTTGTTATGTTCGGATCAGGGCAGTTTAGAAACAAAGCATAACGAAAAGTTTCTTTCACTATATGCTCAACAAACTCAACATCAATAAATTTTCGGAGTACCTGAGGATTCGCGCGAAGACATTATGTTGGTTATCGATAAAGTGGACAAGAGTATCAACTACAAGAAGTTTTCGTATAATATGCTTGTTGCTGCTTTTTTAATAGAATTAACGATATTTCTAATTCAATTAAACATAATCTTTGTGTTATTGGTGACTTTAATTTAAAAATTACTGGATGTATATGTAAATTATTTACAATAGCGGATAATTGCTGTCGCGAATTGCTTAATTTTTTGTGTTTCAATAATCTCGATACTAAGAATAATGTTCTGAACTACTTCGGTAGGACTTTAGATCTAGTGTTGACAAATATAAAATCTGTTACTAGATCTTTGTGTAAAGAGGCACTAGTTCAAGTAGACCAATATCATCCTGCTTTGTTAATATTAACTAGTCTAAAGTATTCCAAATGTGGTAATAGAGTAACTGGAAATTTTTGTTACAATTTATTTCAGGCAAACTTCTTACAAACAGCTTAGAAGCAGTTGATTGGTCAATTTTAAATAATATACAGGGCGTGAATGAAATGGTGCGACAGTTTTATAGCATTGTCTATGGAATACTAGAACTGTTTGTCCCTAAAACACGTTTTAAAAGTAATTCGTCAGTAGAATGGGGTAGAATAAGACAATGACGTCATAATTAATTAAGAGTGGTTGAGGGGGATGGGGGGCGCGGGTGGGTGCCTTAATGGGGGTCTGGGGTTAAGGTCGGCCTTATTTTCGGGGGCGTTTTTCAACCCCTGTGCGGGGTTTAGCCCACAATTAAGTTCCTTTGGCAATATTAAGATTAAGATACTGTTAATTTTGTAGCCTGTAAGATATTAACAACTGAACCATAGAGCGTGAATATTTTTAGATAGAATCTGACTTAAAATCTAAAACGATAACAGAAAAATTGGGAATGAACACCGTTTTGTTAGCCATTACGTAATCAGATAATTAACATGTATTTAATAGCCTAGTGAATGTTCGGCATTACTTTAACAAAGATTGGAAATAATGGTGACTTGTAAGTCTTCAGTTAATGAGATAGTTACTGATTTTTCACAGATGTTAGAATCGTAGATGAATAGTGAAGATTTAATATTATTTTATCAAAATTGAGTTTTGAATGCTAACTTAGCCGACTTTACAATAGGTTGTTATCCATAAATTCTATATTTATTTTGAGAACGTTAGCTAATTAGGAAAACATTGTTTTTTTCCTGTTGCGTAACGACCTTGGGGTAATTAGATTGTGCGTATAAAAAACGAATTAAATATTCCCTAGCTTCACTTGCAGTTTTTTATTTCGTGTGTCAACAGGTCGTTTCTTCAATACAACCCTGATGAGTTTTTTGCCTTAGTTTTTACTTTATTTTATTCGCTGGTACCATTTTTAATGTTGTGTTATAATTACAGATATGGATTTAACTAACCTAAACGCAACAACATGTTTTAAACTTTTCAAAAATATTAAGGACTTGGAGATTGGTGATGAATACAAAATACTCAATCTTAGATTCGTATCAACAAAATATGGCGAAAGAAATACTATGGAACTGGCCGAGTTTAAATGCATACTACCTGTGCGTTTCTACAAATTTTTCAAGACCGAGGACCAGGGTATAAACCAATTTAATGAGCAGCTGAAGATTGAAGACATTTCATTAATTTCTTTAGGATCAGCAGGGAAAACAACAAATTTAATATTCAAGTAGAAAATGGTAATATAAAATTACATTGTTGTATGTTATTGGTTTTAATAAAATTCTTACTTCGTTGTGCACGAGATTAATTTTGATAGTGATTGACTTGAACGACAACGAAGTTTAATTATGACTCATAATTAAAACAAAATGATTGCGATACATTGTGACTCATAATTAAAGCCAAAATATATTGTGCGTAACAGAAGGTTGAGACCCAGATGCATACGTCATTCCTCAAAACTCCTTACTTTAAATTTCCCGCCATAACCATTACAGGTCTCTGTATGTACTTTTAAAATATACCGCGAGATGGCGCCATAATCAAATTAAATTTTTTTTGTGTCAAGGGGGAAGGCCGGGAGTAAGTTGCTAAGACCTACACCTGTCTTACTAATTAGAATTAGGCCTCTTATTAGAATACAAATTCATATTTCCCGCCACAGCCAAACAAAATGCAGAGACTTAAATACAAATTCAATTTCTCCGCCAATGGGGCCTCGACAAAGGGGCAAAGCCCCGAAACCAAGTTGCGAAATCCTACACCTGTTTTACAACTTAGCATTAGGCCCCCTTATTAGAATAAAAATTCAGATTTCCTGCCAATGGGGTTACGATAATATGCGAAGGCCCTCCCAGCAAGTTCCGATCACGACAAGGGGGAAAGCCTCGAGAGCAAGTTGCGAAGCCCTACACCTGTCTTACAAGTTAGCATTAGGCCTCTTATTAGATTCAAATTTTCTGCTAACGCAGACAAAACGGCTGCTAGACCACACCCTAGAGGGATCCAGCGCGGGCTGAAAAACGCTTCCGAGAAGAATCCGACCCCACCCCACACCCCCACCCATGCCCCACTCCATCCCTCACGACTTTTAATTAATTATGACGTCATTAACCTATTCTACCACCATTCTACTCTCGTCATACCCAGCGCGGTATACTTCTGAAATTATAAAATGTATCAAGAATGAACATAAATTATTTAAGAATTTCAAACGTTAACTGACAAATGATCTGAGAAGTTTGGAAATGTACAAAGCGTTTAGTATTGCAAGAGCTGTGTTAGGGCCTTTCATTTTTAATTTGGTTATTGACGAGGTTGTTGATTGTGTTAAGTCCGCAGAGATCCTACTTTATGCAGATGACCTAAAAAGTAATTAGAAATGTTCAAGATGGGGTATATCTCCAACGGGATTTAATGCAAGTTAATAAATGGATGTCCTCTAATAAATTATCTGTTAATGCGTGGAAGGAAGTGCCTCGTGTTAACCTTTGCAGGGGAAGCCGCCATTTAGTGCAATTTGGTTACTGTATAAATGACGAAATCCTAAATCGCGTAAGCGAAATTCACGATCTAGGTGTTTTGTTTGACCATAAATTGACATCACATTATTCAAATATGGTAAATAAACCTTATGGTATTATTATATTATTAGGATTTACATCAGTTCTGCATACATAAAGACAAAATTTGCATCGATTGGAGCTTGAATCTCGATAGCGCAATTGGTTAGCGCGGTACTTCAGCAACGTACAGGTCGTAGGTTCAAATCCTACTCGAGGTAAAATTGATCGATTGGAGCTTGAATCTCGATAGCGCAGTTGGTTAGCGCGGTACTTTAGCAACGTACAGGTCGTAGGTTCAAATCCTACTCGAGGTAAAATTTTTATTTATGTATTTATTAAAATTAATAAGAATTTTTAAAGCTTATTGTAATTTAAGATGTTTGATTAGTCAAGGAAAGCCATTTAAATCGATATCCACCTGGAAATTGCTATACACTTCTCTGGTTAGGTCTAATTTGGAATATGCTTCCGTCATGTGTAGCCCATTTTACGAAGTACATATAAATAATTTCAAAAAAGTACAAAAGAGATTTCTAAGGTATCTATTTTATGAAACAAATGGATTTTATTCGAATTTAACTCCTACCTCTCAGTTACTGGCTTTGTTTGAGATGCAAAGTTTAACTACGCGAAGAAAAACTCTGCAGTTAAAATATCTTTACAAAGTTCTCCTTGGTCATATTGACTGTGCAGAGGTGCTCAATCAAATTGGGATTGCCGTACAAACTTATTTTTGTCGTTCTCACATGCTTTCGCGCGCACTAATCTTTCAGTGTATTCACCCATTATCTGTATAACGAGTCATCAACTGACTTAGATATTTTTAATGATGATTTACAATCTTTTTATTAAAATACGCACTTAGCCTAGACTTAGTGTATTAATGGCACATCAATAGCTTGGTATGTAATAAATAATAAGGGTTTGGATTATTTGTCATGGGAAGTATGTAGGCTCAATTTGTAAATAGAATGTTTTGTTTAAGTTAGCCGATTCAGGGTTTGAATCTGTATGATTTTTGTTTGCTGGAATTTTAATTTAGTTGTGTTTGTACGTTTTAATGTATTTGCTGCTTTAGTATCATATAATGCTTAGTGCTGCTACATTGTAATTGGGCTTTCGCCTGTAATGTAGCATGTAAATAAATAAATAAAAATAATCATGGTTAGGGAATGATAATGGTGTTGTAACTTCCAAGCCCGCATTTATTATCCATTTCGGTACTGGTTTTTTTGTTAACTTTCTCTTAGAAATCCACATTTTTGTTGCCTCAGACATAAGTTGATCAGCCGAAATCTCTTTGACAACTTCTACTGCATCATAATTTACACCAACTCGACTATTATCATTCAGTCTTATTTCTGCACCGGCTGTCAATTGACGGCGTATAAGATTATCAACGTGGCTGTAAGTAGATAAACAAATTCGTTTATTTACGTACCTGATCACATTTTGAACATTGCATAATCACTCTCTTCATCTGTCTTAATATTTACTTCTGGAAGCTCTATAAAACTATCTGCTTCGATCGCGTCACTTTCTATCATATCCAATGCTTCGGCAAGCGAAAAACCTCTCCTAAAACAAAACGTACATTATTAGCTCCCGTAAGCGCTTAGCGTCAACTACATTTCCAAGGTCGTCGTAAATGAATCACAGACACAAATTATTAAATAGATTTAAATACTCTTCCTTTAGGCATATATTACACGGCTAAATTCACAAAATGGTACATGTTGCAGGTTTGTAAGAGATATAATATTTACTCAAAACGACTGTCCATTTTTTTCACTCCTCGTCAGTACACCATATTTCAACACAACCATATAACTCACTTACTAGAAGCTGCCGAACATTTATTTTCTAGCACTGCTGGCGTCTCGACGCCCCTCCTTAGCCTCTGTACACTTATCTGATCGCTACTTGACTCACAGTAGAATTTTAAGAAGTACTGTTTTCACAGTTGCCATATGTTGACGCTAAGCGCTAATGGGTTAATGTTAAACATGCACGCTCTAAAGAATGAAAAGATGCCGAAATCGTCAATAACCTAAAGAAAAAAAAAAATAAACAGAAACTCACTCACCTTCTCACACTGGAAATTAACGATAATAAATCTGTATTACTCCCAAACGAACCTGATAGATCTAAGCACGCTCCTATCATTATATTGACCCACATAACATCCCATCTAAATTTGTGGAACACCCTGTAGTATACAAATATAGCAATACACAAACCGAAAGCATAATGTTAACTGCAATTTGCAACAAGTTTGCGCCACCTAGTGGCAAAGCAGATAACAATTAAAATTAAAAACTATAAAGTGCATTTCACGAATAATTAGACCTCTATAATATGGCTGCCATTCGACTATGAACAACATCCAATTATAAAATAACTAAAATACTATAAGTGTAACATTGTAATGAAAGGGATATTTCAGTTGGCTACTCTGAACCGCGTTTTCCATCCTTTCCTACAACATTATAATAGCAAAAGACAAATATAATAACAAATACGACCTTCAAATGTCTTAAAATATTATTTGCCAACTCAGTAGCCTATCACGGGGAGAGGTAACTTAGGTTAGTAAAATTGAAAATTTTTCAATTAAATTAATTATTGTAAGAATCCAACATCGTTAAAATAAAAAAATGTTCTAAACAAATATCATTATTGTTAAGAATTTCTGAAAATTTACCATTACTAATTCGTAATTAATGTTGAAACTGCAAATTACACCATTAGCATAATGTTAATTAGAAATCATTAATGACCCCTTGCTTTGCTTATAAATGTGGAATCAATTTTCCATTTTGCCATTATACTGTAAACAATAATTTGTAACGGTTGTAGTGATTGTGATTGTGATTATACAAACCACACTAATAAAATAATAATAAAAGTACTGGGAATACGAACGAGTGCTTGATGTTAGTGACATTACTTTAAATATATGTTTGTCACCAGAAAACGATGCCGACCTAGACGATGAGTGGATAGACAATTTATTTGAAATGTTTATAATTCTGCGATTTTTAATTACGCAATAATTATTAATAAAAACGTTATTTACTACATATTTGTTAATTTTTTTTAAATTTGTATTAAAATAGTTAAAATAGTATATAATAATAATACTAGGTTAGCGTGGTGATGGCTAATTTATTAATAATAAATTTATTCAAATAAGTTTTTATGTGACAAAAGGTACTACGCCAATGAGTGCTCCCGCGCTTTATTTGGTGACAAATTTAAATGGCGTCCATATTGCAGAGGTCTAATTACTCCTGAAATGCAGTATACAAATGTTTTCGGTGTTGCTAGAATATAAAACCTTTTTATGATATAACAAAACTTACGATTAAATATGTATTTAGTTTTCTAAAATATTCCAAAACAAATTTGAGAGTGGTTGAAAAATTAGGTCGATGATTGTGTAAAAATAAAATGACATTCTGTAAAATGAAGTGAATGCATATATGCATTATATCATACATAGCTATCTTAATGTTGATTTATAATAATCATTTAAATAATGACATTAATTGATGCAAAAAAGAGAAGGGAAGAAGAGTACGCTTATTTACGTGCTGCTCAAAAAAGGTGTTACGTCAATTAAAACTTACTTCAAACAAAAAATTGTTTTCCGTGAGTTTTAATTATTTCTAATTAGTTTAACGATACTATTTAATGTATGCTTATGTCTATAAGTAAATGCTTGATTCAGAAGACAATAAGAAATAAACATATAAGCAGTTTTACAATCAAAAGCTAAAGTAATGGAATTAATGAGAAATACTTAGGATTTAAGCTCTTCAAAGGGTGACATATCATCATTTACAATATTAAGTATTACAATCACATTTTCCTTTTGTAGCACACGCGGGAGAGGTGCACGCACTTTCATTATCAAAAACAAAACTACATAAAAGCTGAAGCATTAACATTTTTAAAGTATCTGCGGAACCCATACGTCAATTATCATACATGTATTTATTTTATTTTCTGGTGTACCGGGTGAGTCAACGGTAGAGTAAAGTAAACTGGTGCTTTGTGGGTAAATGTATTTATCATATTATGTGGCTAGTAAGTGTATGCATTTTAAAATTATTATTAACTATACAGTGTTCAAAAAAGCAGGGCAAGATAAAGTTAGTATTTTTTGAATGGAATACTATGTGTAGGTTTCTTGCATGTAACATTTACAGTTATTGAAATTATTCGAATTTATCCAAAAGATCGGATTTATAGGTGTAACTTTATTATTATGTACCATCTTGTATTTTGTAGGAAAACTTTTATACTCGATCAACCCAAGACCAAGCTTAAGTCTGTGTTGTGAAGAAGAAACATTAGAGATAAATACCACAGGGTGTATGTTCAAACATGCGAAACTTGAAATTCAAAAATATAACTTTTCTCAAATAGAACACCCTGTATATTTTTAGACTGTGTTAAAGAGAATAAAAAACCACACAATTCTTCATAAGTATGTCCTATACCTATCTCTCACTGTTTTTGATTTTTCTATATTATTATATTATTTAGTAGTTCAATCGTTCGTCTTATGATTATTCACAGTAGCCCACATGCCAAATATTTAACCTGTGTAGAAATGCAGGTTCTGGACAAAGACTTGAACTATGCGATAACACCGAGGTATATTCCGAAAGTAGATTTAATAACTGCAGTCGAAGAAACAGCTATGAAATTAGATCCTGAAGAAGCCGAAGAATACAGAAGTAAGGTTAGATTCATCTAGGCGAACTAAACCTAACCTCTCTAACCTAGAAAGCAGAGCGGTCATTTCCCTTAAGAATGACCCCAACGATCAAAATTCTCCCGGCAGACAAAACAAACGCGACTGTGGTAATGGATATCGACACTTATAGCAGTAAGATCCAAGAAATACTAGACGTGGGCGAGTACAAACAAATACCAAAAGACCCCACACCATCAATCGAAAGACGGATATACCTGACGCTGGCAAAACATAAGGGAGAGTTCTCCGATTACCAGAGAACTAGACTTACCCCATACTACAGCAAACCTCCGCATCTGTACGGCCTACCAAGGATTCACAAGGAAGGAATTCTTCTGAGACCAATTGTGAGCTCGAGAAATTCACCTTGTCACCCATTAGCACACTATCTGCTAGGTATCATCACACCCTTATCGGGAAAAACCGAATCCATGGTCAACAATACGCAGCACTTCATGGAAACCATCAGAAACATCCAACTAAACCACGAAGAAATACTGGTAAGCTTCGATATTGTGAGTCTATTTACAAATGTGCCTACCGATAAGGCACTAACTATCATAAGGTACAAGCTGGAAAAGGATGAAACGTTAGAGGAACGCACGCAATTCTTGGTAAACATATATACTTAGAGGACTTCGAAGACACAGCGATAACCGAATTCACAGAGAAACCAAGGATGTGGCTAAGATACGTGGACGATACCTTCGTAGTTTGGCGACACGGCAAGCATAAGCTAGATGAATTCCTAGATCATCTAAATAGCCGCGCACCCTCCATCAAATTCACTATGGAATTGGAGTCGGATGTACTTGTACATAGGAATGACAACACTTTCACGACAAGTGTATACAGGAAACTTACCCACACGGGGAGGTACCTACACTACAACTCCAATCACCACAAAAACGTGAAGTTAGGCGTGCCAAATGCTTGTACCATAGAGCAAAAACAATATGCTCAAAATAACAGGACCTGAACAGAGAAAAAGAAAATATCGCTACATCACTCAAAGAAAATGGCTACCCCGATCTAACACCTAACCTAGACAGGGAAAGGGTAACCGAAAAAGAAGAACCTAAATATACAGCGATAATATCATATATACAAGGTACCTCAGAGAAAATACGAAGGATAGACAGGAAATACGCACTGCCTTCAAATAGACCAGGACGCTCAGGGGAATACTAACCAAAACCAAACCATACAATGAAGATCACAATTCCAAGAATTGCGTATACAACCTACCATGCGAATGCGGCAGAGCATATATAGGAGAGCGCAGTAGACCACTCAAATTGAGAACGCAGGGACATAAGAACAACATCCGCAAGGGTGAAACAGAAAGATCAAGAATCGCCATGTCTGGAACGAAGACCACCGCATCCAATGGGATAACATACAGATAGTGGCAAAGGACGAGAACACAACTCGTCGGAAACTCAAAGAAGCCACATACATCGCACTAGCAGAAAATCCAATAAGCCAAGCTAGTGTAGATATGAAACCCGTATGGATTCCAATAATGCGCGAAGAGCTTAAGCGCAATACACCTGCGCAAGTGGTTACGGCGCAACATGCGCAATAAACTTCTGCGCAACCACGAAAAAGTTTAATATATATATATATATATATATATATGTAGGTTCTAAAAAATATATATTGGATTACTCAGTGGCTCAGCGGTAAAGGTGTCAGACTAGTAAGTGAAAGGTACCAAGTTCGAATCTAAGAGTAGTCAAGTACTTGGGAAAAATCATATATAACATATGAATTCGACTCATGTGCGAAAACAGTCCTTCTCAGGACTAAGCCTAATGACGGAAGCAGAGTCCGCTTCCGAAACGTCGAGCTCAAAAAGCATAAACTGTGGAAATAGGCCGATCAACTCCACTAATTTAACCTGTTGTTGCATTTTGGTAGCCATTTAAGATTATGAAGGTCTTGTGTTAAGACAGGCTCAAAAAAATTTTCTTCTTGCTCAAATGTTATACAGAAAGCAGGTTATCCTGCCCGACGCCAACCCACTCCACTCACATTTAAAATAGAGAGATCCGATTTTACTAGCAGTGTGGATTACGTAAAACGCAAAATGGTGAATAGAAATACTGGCAACCAAAAAAAAAGAACTTGAGATTCGGCTTCATATTGAAGAAAACCCGCATGTTAGTAGTCGTCACATAGCGATATCATGTGAAACGTCACGATCAACTGTCAATCGGACAACTAAAAAATATAAGTACTATTCTTACCATATTGAATTACACCAGGAATTATGCAATGATGACTTCGAAAGACGAGTAATATTTAGCCAGTGGATTATTGTTCAACTTTTTATCTCATTTTATGTTTTCCGACTAGGCTACGTTTAGCAGCAATGGTGCTGTAAATCGTCATAATATGCACTGTTACGCATTTGACAATCCATTTTGAATCCGACAAATGCAAAACAAAAACCACTCTGTAAACGTTTGGTGTGGCTTTCTCCACAATATAATTATTGACCGTATTTTTTTAATACTGCCCTGACTGGTCGTATGTATCTGCAATTCCTCCAAGAAGTTTTGCCCAACTTCCTTCATCTACTTAGTAATGATGAATGACAGAACATGTGGCTGCAACAGAACGGTGCCCCTTCGCACACCACCGCGAGCTACGTGAATTTTTAGATGATAATTCTCAAAATGGATTGGGAGTGAGGGTTTTCTCCAGTGGCCTCCAAGGTTGTGCGATCTTAGATTTCTTTTTATGGGGATATATTAAAGAACGTGTAGATGTCACGACTCCCACTACAAAAGAAGAAATGAAAGATAGGATACGAGACGTTTGTGGAGCGATAACACTGGAGGTGCTGGGAAACCGGAAGAAAAACATATCAATACGACGCAATGTATGCATTCAGCAGAAAGGACACCTTTTCGAACATTTTTAAGAAAAACTCGTTAGTACATGTTGAATTATCTAATGAATGTTCGTTTATTTTATACCAAGTTCTTATGATAACGTAATATATTTTCGGTTGGAGTTAATTTTTATTTATATTAGTGTTTAGTATTCAATGCAACTTTTTGTCTCTCTTGTTTTCAAATGTCATGGGTTTTGGAAATAATCACAAGAAAAACCGTTGAAATATTGAATATTATAGAAAAATCAAAATAACTTAAAACAGTGAGAGATAGGCATGGGGCATACTTATGAATAATTGTGTGGTTTTTGATTCTATTTAACACAGCGTAATTATATACAAGGTGTTCTATTTGCGAAAACTATATTCTTGAAAAGTTTCGCAGAACACCACAAACCATCCCACACTACGGCACCAAAGATCCACTAGGAACAATTCCTCTCCAATCATCCATTAGCACACTATCTGCTAGGCATCATCACACCCTTATCGGGAAAAAGAGCCTGTGGTCAAGAATACGCAGCACCTCGTGGAAACCATCAGAAACTTTCAACATAACCACGAGGAAGTACTGGTACGCTTCGACATCGTGGGCCTACTCACAAGTGTGTCCACCGATATGACACTATCATATGCGGTAGGCTGGAAAAGGATAAACCGAGCAGGTCGAAGGCAAATTCTACCAAGAGGAATTTGGGGTGGTGATAGGTTCTCCACTGTCACCCACAGTGAGAAATATACTTAGAGGACTTCGAAGACACAGCGATATCTGAATTCATGGAAAAACCAAGGATGTGGCTTAGATACGTGGACGATACGTTCGTCGTTTGGCAACATCGCAAGCATAAGCTGGATGAATTCCTTGATCATCTAAATAGCCGCACACCTTCCATAAATTCACAATGGAATTGGAGTCGGAACGAAAACTGCCATTTCCAGATGTACTTGTACACAGTTGACTACGGGTGCACGCAGGAAACCCTCCTATACGAGGAGGTACCTACACTACAACTTTAATCGGTACAAAAGCATGAATGTGGGTGTGGCAAGATGCTCTTACGATAGAACTGAAATAATACACTCAAAAGAAGAGGACAAGAAAAAAGGAAGGAAATATCGCGAACACACTTAAAGAAAATGCCTACCTCGATCTAATACCTAACCTAAACAGGGAAAGGGTTACCGAAAAAGAAGAACCTAAATACACAGCGGTAATACCTTACTGCCAGGTACCACGACGGACAAAATTCAAAGGATAGGCAGCAAATACAAGATACACGCTGCCTTTAAATCGACAAGAACGCTCAGGGAATAGCAACCAAAACCAAACCACACAATGAAGACCAGAATTCCAAGAATTGTGTATATAACCTACCATGAAAATGCGCAGATCATACATAGGAGAGATCAGTAAACCACTCAAAGTGAAAACTCAGAAATACAAGAACAGCATCAGCAAAGAGGAAACAGGAAGATCAAGAATTGCCGAACATGCCTGGAACAAAAACATACATATACTACCGAGGACGAGAATACAACTCGCCGGAAACCAATAATGCGCGAAGAGCTTAGGCGCAATTCACCTGCGTAACCACGAAAAAGATATATATATATATATATATATATATATATATATATATATATATATAATCATTAACTGTATTTATTTAAAATTAACTTTTAAAGTACATACTCGAGTGGGACTTGAACCCATGACCCTTCACTTTGATAGAGTGGGGCTTTTCCAACTGAGCTATCGAGGAGGCAAGTCACATTCGATTCAAACTTAAACTGCATGTACTTCCCTAGTTACAATGTATTATAATTTTTATACACAGTGAAGGATCAGTCAACTTTTATGTATGTTATGTAAGCCCGCAATTCGCTAAGGTTTTACACATGACAACACGTGACTGTGATCCTTCATTGTGTATAAAAATTATAATAATCGTAACTAGGGAAGTACATACAGTTTAAGTTTAAATCGATTGTGGCTTGCCTCCTCAATAGCTCATTTAGGTGAGACCCCCTCTAGCGAAGTGGAGGTCGAGGGTTCAAGTCCCATTCGAGTTAATGTTTTACTGTATTTACTTGAAAGTTAATTTTAAATAATGTTACGGTCGAAAATGAAATTAACCCGGAAGGTAACAGATAATTAAAATGCATCGGAGTAGCTCGGTGGGACAGAGGGCTGTGGGCGTGTTTTTGAATTTAAAAATACTGAAGGTGGTTAGTCGAAACAGATATCTGCAGCGCGTAATGTGTTGGATAATTGCTTATAATACAAGATGTTTGAATAAAACAATTTAAGGTGAATTAAAATTTGATTGCAAGACGGTGATTGAGTTATCTTATAAAAATTTTAATATGAATGTTTTATTTAATATCATCACAAAACTAATTTATTGATCCCTGTGCCCCTGAGTTGCTAGTTGAGGCAATATTTATTTATTAATCACAATTCTATTACATATAATATCATTCCAAAATTATATATCAAACTTACTTTTTTAATAATTAATATCGTCGATTTGACATACCTATTTGTTTGCGTTTTAATTAGTTACCCATGACTACATGATGCCTGTGTGACTCTAGTTGCCAGACGTACACCTTCTTTGTGTTGCTCCTGATGGACTCTGAAGCCATGTACGTCATTTTCGTATTAGGATTCTTCACCGATATATATATATATATATATATATATATATATATATATATATATATATATATATATATATATATATATATAATGGTGCTCGCATCAACACATGTTTGTCATCTATAGCACCATAAACACCTGGAAAATCCCAACGTGTGTTGAACCCTCTTTATATTGTTTCCCATTCTTCATGTGAAGGAGGAACCTGAAATAATATTTTTTGTTGTAGGTTAACAATTCTACCAGCAGTGAAATACAGTGCCGAACATCGACAACGTCCAGCAACTGAAATTCACCGTAGAGGACATCACGAGGACCATACTCCAAGCAACGGATGCCGCAAGACGCACCACGGAAGCACACCGAGGATACACCTACGGCCTACCCAGGGAGATCAGAGACCTGATCCGCGAGAAGAACAGGGCCAGGAGAACCTACCACAGGACGCAACACCCGGACGACCGGAGGGAGACGAAACCATCCCATTGCAGGTCGCTTCCCAGGAAAACCACCGCGGGAGTTCCTCAAGGTTCGATACTCGACCCTACGCCTTTCAATCATTATGTCTCAGATTTGCCGGAGACCGGGAGAACCACCGTAGCCCCCTACGCGGACGACACCTCAGTTCTCACTTAGTCACACAGCAACCACCAGGCGGACAACATCCCATGGAGGGATTCAGTGAAGTACCTGGGACTCCTCATGGACAGGAAGCTCAGATGGAACCAGCACGTCGCAGACAGAAGAGCCAAGGCCTACGGCATCAAGAAGATGTATCCGCCCATGGGGCGGAACAGCGTCCTAACGACCGACAACAAGATGCTGATCTACAAGTCGATCATCTACCCGATGCTGACCTACGCCTGCGAAGCATGGGCATACGCCGCTACCTTGACCATCAAGCGCCTTCGGACTATCCAAAACAAGTGTTTTCGGATCATCACCCTGGTACGTCAGGAACGACCGACTCCACAAGGACCTCAAGATTGCCATCATAATGGGCTTCATGAAAACCGCCGTAGCCAACCAATAGATGCTATTAGGCTCACCCGAATCCCGCCATTGCGGGATTATGACGCCAACGACGTGACGAGGCACAAGAGGCCGAAGATCGTGCTGTGTTGAGTGATATGAATATTACACCATGTAGTTATATGCCTTATTGTTGTTACATATCATAAGTTAGTTTAAGTTAGATAGGAATGAAATGACATGTAGATACTATGCAAGTTCCGATGAAGGTATAGGGGGCATCTGCCCGGTATATCGTAGTCCTACCGATTAAAATGAATGAGTGAAATACACGATTCCAGTTTCGTGGCTTGCGATACACACGAGACCATATATGAAGATTTAAATGTCACCCATGAAGATATAACTAGCGTTCCAGAACACATTCATACTGAAAGTTTACGCCCTACAGTTAAAAATGTGTCAAAGCGGTAGGGAATATTGGGTGCTATTGGAGAGTTAAAAAAATTACGAGAAGCTATCAACAGGGATGTGCCAGTACCGACTGATAAAGAAGACCGAAAAATGACAAGATAAGCTCTAATTTTATTTTTGTTGGTACAGCACCCCTCATATTAGTGTCTTGTTGAATCACCGGTGTAACTTTTGGTAACAAAACGTTAAACTCCTCAGTTGACATTCTCATAAACATTTTGTATTCATTTTGATCTTCGGTTGCTAGCTCTCATAAAAGGTGAGCTGAATTACCAAAGTTATCTCTTCGCAGCAACCACGGTTTTGTTACCTTTTTCTAACACCAACGTGTTAACAGTTATAGCCTGTCCGGTAGAACTGAACGGGTATCGGATTAACAAGGAGGATTGTCAATATATGGTTCTATTGTGCTTGAAACCGCCTTAATGCTTTGCTGTCTCGTACTTATTGTACGTGACAAAGAAAGATGGATATATTATGAATAATGCCTCTATTTCTGCCGAACAAAAGCGTTTGCAACTTTCACACATAATGACAAGGCAATAAGAATCAGATGCAGGTAGAATAGAAATTCAATAGGTATAATAAAATGCCAGTGGTTCTCAACACTGCTTTAACATTATATAATTTGTGAAGAAATGCAACTTTTGTATAATAAAATAATAATCGATTACTAATTACCTATAAGTAATTTCAATTGACACCTTTCACTTATACTTATAACAACAATAACAAATACATTTTTATTATAGTTAGTAAATATTAATTAAATTACAAAGATATACTTTTATAATTAAATGTAAAAATTATAATTGTCATTCGGCTTCAGATTCATCACTTCCTGAGTCATCCAAATCTTGGAAAAGATCATCGTCATCACTTTCTTCAGTGTTAACTGTGAAAATAAGAGGTCTTACTTCATCCACAATCTCTTCATTAACAAAAGTATCTTTAATTATTTTATCCGTATGATCAATACATTTTTGCCATATTTCCGCACTAACTGTTTTTAATGCGTCGTTCCACGTATTAAGAACATCTTCGTCTTTCCGGATGTCGCAACGATACTTTTGTCGTATTTGTTCTTAGTAATGCCCCATACCAACTCAATTGGATTGAAATGGCAATGATACGGGGCAGGCGCAAAACTTCATGTCCATATGATAGAGCTAGCTCATCGATTACATATTTTTCGCATTGGTCTACTTTGTTTCTTTTGGCCAATTCCACTAACTCTGCCTTTGTCATAAAATTTTCCCACGCTATTTTTTAGCGGTTAACCATTGCTGTATTTCTTCTTTTTCCAAGAAACTTTGACTGCCTTCTCTGCCTTTCGAGAATGATAACTCGCATTGTCAAGGACAATTATTGATGGTTCCTCTAATTTTTGTAAAAGTGATTCCTCAAACCATTTTTCGAACAATTCTGCGTTCATATTATCGTGATAATCTAATGATTTATTTTTGTACCGAAAATTAATTGACTTCCGTCGATAAAACCGTTTCTGTTACCTGCTTCAATGATAATAAATCGTTTTCCATCTGATGATTTGTTCGGTTGATGTAAACTCTTTGCACTGTTATCTTGCCAAGTACATTTTGACGTACTACCTTTACTAAATATCCACGTTTCGTCTGTAAAACAAACTGTCTCGAACTTTCGGAGTTAAGATTTTGAGATACTTTCTCAGAAAAACGTTTCTTTTGGCGACAATGTGGCTTTGTTCACACAAACCGCGTCTATTGTTGGTTTTGGAATTTAAAGCCCATATTTTTAACACTAGAGCCAAACTGGTTTTTCCTATTTCATACGCGGTTCTCAATTTTAAGAAGTTTAATAATGAATTTAACGTTACGTGTTCCTTCTTCGCGTACATCTCGTATATTAATGCACGAATTGTTTGTTTTCCATTTTCTGGAAAATCTGTAGTGCAAAGTTTGACACGCTGTTTTTCACTGGAGGTTCCAACTCGCCGCCATTTTTTTTAAAGCACAGATTTTCCCCACCGTCGAAACCGAAAGTTTTAACGCGTTTGCTGTTCTTTGTTGAACAGAAAATGTAGATAATAGTGGACCACCATTTTCTTTTCTTCTTTAAAATAATCGACTGTATTTAAAACTAATTCGCGAATTTCTTTACTCAACTTTTTCGGCATTATATTAATGGTTAGTTTATATAAACGCTTACTCAAAGAATAATGATAATATAGATATTGCAGTTGTTTTATTTATACCTATATGTACCTACTAAATGGTATAATAATCTATTATTAATTACTTATTGTTACAGTATTGCATATTTATTTGGATTCTTTTGTAATTGGAGTACACTAAAACGTCATTACCATACTTAGGTATACAATGAACTTTCTAAATGTGAATTGAAATACCTATACTTAATCGAATATTCATTATTATGAATGGCTTTTATAAATGTTTATTATAAAACTTGCATTCTTCCATAAATTTTAAATGTAATGTTAAAGCAGTGTTGAGAACCACTGGCATTTTATTATACCTATTGAATTTCTATTCTACCTGCATCTGATTCTTATTGCCTTGTCATTATGTGTGAAAGTTGCAAACGCTTTTGTTCGGCAGAAATAGAGGCATTATTCATAATATATCCATCTTTCTTTGTCACGTACAATAAGTACGAGACAGCAAAGCATTAAGGCGGTTTCAAGCACAATAGAACCATATATTGACAATCCTCCTTGTTAATCCGATACCCGTTCAGTTCTACCGGACAGGCTTTATGTATTTCTCACTTATCACTAAGCAGCTTAGTACTAAACGGTTAAGTACTAATGACAAACACTAAGCTCGTGTAAACTTTACCTTATTGTTATGTAATAATTGTCCTAAAATGTCTCTTTAAGATCAGTGTAATGTATATTTAATCACATTAGATAATTCCTTGGGGAAGGTTGTTTAGTTTAGGTTGTTTGATTGCTCCACTCCATTTTGAGCATTTATCCAGTCAACAATTACTAATTAATTATGTTCTAAGAACTGTGCCTAAATATTTCTGCTTCTTTGACAGGAAAGGTTACCGGATCTATGTCGGACGTAGAAAAATGGTTCAATTACTTATTCTCTTAAGAGATTTTAACGCCCACGACTACTCCAATCGCATGTCTGCAGGACATTGTAAGACTATTACTATTAATTATACTTACATTTACAGGGTGTAGCATTTTCAATGTCATAAATGTAACTATGTAACAATGTAAATACATAAAAACAAAATTGACTTTCCTATTATATAAATGTTACAAACCAATGGTCTATTTGTTTACAAATACTAAGAAAAACCTCTTCGTTCATTAAGTAAGTTAATTTGTTACTAAATTACAGCACTTATGTACTAATTTATCATCCATCTACTGTTAGATAATATACTCTCACAGATAATACCCTTTGTTTAAAAAACGCTGACAGCTATCCACTTTAAAGAAATTTAGAAAAAAAAAATGTTGAAACACTAAATCTTTAAACAAATACAATAGATTTAAAGAAACGGAAGTTTTGTATTACTAAATAACAGTAAATAGGAATTATCAAAAAAGTGAGTGGCATCTCACGCAATATTTGTACACTTGCACTTTATGTGTGAGATACAGTATGTGACAATGTTGTGTCCGGGGGCATATACGAGGTTGTTCAAAAGGTGGGGACATCAGCGAAAGTGCCCCAGTATAATACCAATTCAAACACTTGATTGTAGTTTTAAATATATACGTAAATATACGAAAAAGAGCATGTTGTTTGGTTTAACTTTGTGACCGGTAAAGTTAATTGCAAAAATTATTGTACTGTTTGTTCGTAATTTAATTTCAACTCTGGGATTTTCATTTCAAGGTAGGATTTTTATTATTTAATATAATTATTTATATGCAAACATAGCAAAAAAAGTAAATGTTGCTTACGATTTTTTTACTGGAAGTATGTGATTTAAAACATTTTAAATTGTAATTAATTACTATAAAAAAACAAGGTTGACTATTCTAATTATTATTGTAATTTCCTAAAAATTTTGCTTTTGAAAGTCTCAATTACTGAATTATTTTAAAAATTATTATAACTTTTAATAAGGGAATTATTTTATTGAAAAATATCAACATTCCAAAAGGCAAACATTCTTCCATTAACTTTGTGCTGTAAATTTTAACTTATGGACTATTAATCTATAAATTTTCGAAAATTTTAATTGTTGAATAACATTTTGCTTTTAGGTACTTTTTGCGTCAAATTTATTGATTTTTGAAATTGAATCTAATTAATTTCTCTGTTAATGAAAGATTCCATGTTTCAAATTTGTACATTTTTCTGAAAAATTGTGTTCAGTTGATTAAATTTTACATTTTTTTACATCTAGAATATACCTTACTTCCTAAGTTGAATTTTAAAATATTAATAAATATGTAGTTTTCGTTAAACCGGAAATTGCCATAATTTCGTTATTTTTAATGGAACAACTTATATTAAAAATTATTATTAATTCTATTAAATACATAAATAAAAAGTTCACCTCGAGTAGGATTTGAATAAAAAAAAGGAACAACTTACATAATTTTTTAATTTTGAAATCTCTGATCAATTTTATGTCAATTTTCATCTATACCTTGCCTTAACCGTTTTTTAATAATTTTATTATTAAAAATTAAATTTCTACAGGGTGTTAAAAAATTACGCGTCAAAGTGTGCGAAAATAGAATTATGAAATGTTCATTTATTTTATGGCAATCCTGTCGTTTTGGAATTTTTTCTAAAATTTTTGGATGGCTCTATGTAAAATGTGCTAACACCTGATTTTCATTGAGAAAATCAGCATTAAAAAATACGTCATACTCTTCGTACTATTTAAACTCAAATTGCTACGCAAATTACAACAGTATAGTTTGTAATATTACAATTTTTACAAATGGAAATATAATGATCAAAAACAAACAATACAAAGAAAAATAGAAAAATACATTAATACGCAACAGTGGAACAGAACTTTAATAGAATTGTTACTTAACAAGTGTTCAAAATGTTACCCGTCTACTTTCAAGTGTTTTTTCCTGGTTTCGACCCATTTTTTGGGTAGACGTCTCTTGGAAGTTCATTAAATGCTAGAGGTACTCTTTGTCGCACATTTTCATTCGTTGTTATAGGCCGAGTGATGTGAGATCTGGTGACCGGGGTAGCCAGTGGAAGGGTCCATTATTTCCCAACCACCTATCTTCAAAACGCCGATATGATTGTCCTCCATCATTTTGGAACCACACAGTTTCTTTTGCAATTGTCGTCACAAAAAAAAAGAGTAAATATTTTGTTATTTCTAATCGTAACGTGTACGTTAAAATGCTGAGAATCTTGGAAATTAGCGGCACGTACAATTATTGGACTTGGCCCAATAATGGTTATTTCATACATTAAACGTGCCATTTTTCGTAAATTTGGTTTCGTCGCTACCAATAACAGAAAATTCTTCTTGACCCTTTATCAACAAAAATTCATAAAAATTAACTCTGGCATGGAAATCGCAATAGTGAGGATGCATTGCAAAGGGACGCCATTCATGTTTAACTACTATCTTTTTAATAAAATACTTATCCTTTTGTTTTTAATGGTGTATTTAAATTATCAATCTAAACGTTTGATAACATTACAGTTATCTTCGTCAGTAATGTTTGTTATTGCTAAAGATGAGTAAACAATTTTGTCAAATTTGAAAAATTTGACAAATTGTTTACTCATTTTACAATTTGAGAAATTTGACAAAATTGTTTATTCATCTTTAACAATTTTTAACAAACATTACTGACGTAGATAAATTATATCGAATATTTATAATTTAACCAACAAAAATCATAAAAATAAGTATTTTATTATGAGTGTTAATGGTGAAAGTTTACATTTTCATACTAACTTTTTAATTTATAATTTTGAGAAACCAGAAAATTGCTCTACCTCTATTAATAAATGCTTCATGATACTGAGAGAAGAAAGCTAATATATTGTTTTTCTCGCATTATGACCTAAATTAATAAAAAATAATCCTGCATTTGATTCCACTTGTGGATGTGGAGATTTAATTTAAGTGGTATGAAGGAACACGAATTTCTTAAATTTATGGTCAGAGGTAAGTCGTGTGTCCGTGTCCGTATCCGTGTCCGTGTCTGCGTCGACGTCGGCATAGGTGTCGGTGTCCGTGTCCGTATCCGTGTCCGTGTCTGCGTCGACGTCGGCATAGGTGTCGGTGTCCGTGTCCGTGTCCTTGTCCGTGTCCGTGTTCGCGTCCGCGTCCGTGTCCGTGTCTGTGCACGAGTCCGTGTCCGTGTCCGCGTCCGTGTCCGTACCTGTGTCTGTGCCTGTGTCTGTGTCTGTGTCTGTGTCTGTGTCTGTGTCTGTGTCTGTGTCTGTGTCTGTGTCTGTGTCTGTGTCTGTGTCTGTGTCTGTGTCTGTGTCTGTGTCTGTGTCTGCGTCTGCGTCTGCGTCTGACTGACTGCGTCTGCGTCTGCGTCTGTCTGCGTCTGCGTCTGGTCTGTGTCTGTGTCTGTCTGGTCTGCGTCTGCGTCTGCGTCTTCGTCTGCGTCTGTGTCTGTGTCTGTGTCTGTGTTGTGTCTGTGTCTGTGTCTGTGTGTGTCTGTATCTGTGTATATCTGTGTCTGTGTCTTTGTCTGTGTCTGTGTCTGTGTCTGTGTCTGTGTCTGTGTCTGTGTCTGTGTCTGTGTCTGTGTCTGTGTCTGTGTCTGTTGTGTCTGTGTCTGTGTCTGTGTTGTGGTCTGTCTGTGTCTGATCTGTGTCTGTTCTGTGTCTGTGTCTGTGTCTGTTTCGTATCTGTGACTGATCTGTGTCTGTGTCTGTGTGTATTCTGTGACTGTATCATGCTGTCTGTGTCTGTGTCTGTGTCTGTGTCTGTGACCTGTCTGTCTGTGTTCTGTGTCTGTGTCTGTGACTTGTCTGTGTCTGTGTCTGTACTGTCTGTGTCTGTGTCTGTGTCTGTGTCTGTGTCTGTGTCTGTGTCTGTGCTGTTGCTGCCTGTCCGTGTCTGTCTGTGTTACACTTGTGTCTGTGTCTGTGTCTGTGTCGACGTCGCATAGGTGTCTGTGTCCGTGTCGTGTCCTTGTCCGTGTCCGTGTTTCGCGTCGCGTCCTAGTCCTGTCTGCACGAGTCCGTGTCCGTTCCGCGTCCGTGTCACCTGTGTCTTGCCTGTGTCTGTGTCTGTGTCTGTCTGTGTCTGTGTCTGTGTCTGTGTCTGTGTCTGTGTCTGTGTCTCGTTCTGTCTGCTCTGCGTCTGCGTCTGCGTCTGCGCTGCGTCTTCGTCTGCGTCTGTGCGTCTACGTCTGCGTCTGCGTCTGCGTCGCGTGCGGTGTCTGTGTCTGTGACTGTTCTGTGTCTGGGTCTGTCTGCGTCTGGCGGTCTGCGTCTGCGTCTGGTCTGCGTCTGTCTGTCTTCGGTCTGGTCTGCGTTCGTCTGCGTCTGCGCCTGTGTTGGTCGTGTCTGTGTCTGTATCTGTGACTGTATCTGTTTGATGTCTATTCTGTCCTCTGTGCTGTGTCTGTGTCTTGTCTTGTCTGTGTCTGTGTCTGTGTCTGTGACTGTGTCTGTGTCTGTGTCGTGTTTGTGTGATGTCTGTCATGTGTCTGTATCTGTGTCTGTGTCTGTCTGTTCTGTCGTTTCTGTATCTGTGACTGTATCTGTGAAATTTCTGTGTCTGTGTCTGTCTCTGTTTCTGTATCTGTGACTGTATCTGTCTGTGTCTGTGTCTGTATCATTCTTTCAGCCTGTGTCTGTGTCTGTGTCTGTGTCTGTGCCTGTGTCTAGTCTGCTTTCTGTGTCGCTGTCTGTGTCTGTGTCTGTGTCTGTGTCTGTGTCTGTGTCTGTGTCTGTGTCTGTGTCTGTGTCTGTGTCTGTGCCTGTGCCTGTGCCTGTGTCTGTGTCTGTGTCTGTGTCTGTGCCTGTGCCTGTGTCTGTGTCTGTGTCTGTGTCTGTGTCTGTGCCTGTGTCTGTGTCTGTGTCTGTGTCTGTGTCTGTATCTGTGTCTGTGTCTGTGTCTGTGACTGTGTCTGTGTCTGTGTCTGTGTCTGTGTCTGTGTCTGTGTCTGTGTCTGTGTCTGTGTCTGTGTCTGTGTCTGTGTCTGTGTCTGTGTCTGTGTCTGTGTATGTGTCTGTATCTGTGACTGTGTCTGTGTCTGTGTCTGTGTCTGCGTCTGTCTGTGTCTGTGTCTGTATCTGTGTCTGTGCCTGTGTTTGTGTCTGTGCCTGTGTCTGTGTCTGTGTCTATATTTATATTTATATATATATATATATATATATATATATATATATATATATATATATATATATATATATGTATATACAGGTATGGGAAAACTTTATTTCGGGTCTGACTTATAATAAGCTAGAAAGAAACCCAATAAACATTATTTGAGTGTGAGACAGACATAACTTTACCGATGTTGCCACTTGTACATAGTTAGATGTAGGCACAAAATATGAACTACTTAAGTCTCCTTCAATCTAGCTTCTACATTTCTAACGAAACCAAAGCGATTAAGATGATGTTGAAAAGTCGCGTGTTCTTTGAAACCGTTGAGTAAATACTTTACACTTAAACATTCAATGATAATACCTCAAACATCGAAATTTATTGTAATTGGAAATGTATGACATGTTCGCTTAGTATCAAAAAGAAACTTATGAAAGCTACAAACAAGAACATTAACATTTACATTGATAGTATAACTTAAGTTTAAGGTTTAACTTTAACATTATAATTCTTATTGAAAAACCAACTATTTTAAAAATGAACGGAATACACTTTTTTCAAAACTCTACTTTATAAGATTTTAGAAAAGACCTCCACCTTGCGCAAGGCAGTAACCGAATCTGTGATGAAATTTAGTTCGGGTGTTTTCTAACATTTATTGGGTGATGCTGTTTAAAGAGTCTGTAATTTTGACACAAAGTTCGGCGAAATTGTTAGCTCGTTCATGCCTGTGCCCATAAATTTGCTGGGATATGTATCCACAAACAAAAAAGTCGCCCGGCGCGATATCAGGTGAGCGAGGAGGATATTTAGTAGTACCTTTTCCACTAATAATACAACGTAGTTTCCAAAAACTGTTAAATTATTGCAGTATGAGCAGGACAGCCATCTTCTTGACACCAAATGTCATCAAAATTTATATTGAGGCGTTGAACAACTGGAACTATCTGGTTTCTCAACAGTTCTAAATATTTGTCCGCATTCAAGTTTTCGTCGATAAAAATGGACCAATTATGGAATTGCCTAAAATTCCTGCCCACACATTAACTTTTTGCGGGTATTGTGTCCGGTAAGGAATACTAATGTGTTTGTAACCAATAGCGACAGACGGATAGTGATGTCCATGTAAGTTAAAAGAACACTCGTCGGTAAATAAAATATTTTCAATAAATTTTTCGTTTTCATTGTATCTTCACAAAATTCCATATGTTTTTGACGATCTTCTGGAAAAATTTCTTGTGTAGTTTGCAACTTATAGCAACGGTATTTATTACTTTTCAAAATATTGCGAACTGTTCTTGGTTCAATATTTCTTCAGCAATTTTTGTACTATTACACGGAAATTAGTTTCTGCTAAACTACACACTGCAATTTCTTGGAGTTCGCGCTTTTCGTTTAAGTTACGACCAGGATGCTCACCATCATTACCATCAATGCTACTGTATTTTCTACAATTATTTAAACATCCACATCCTTCAAATTTACAAACAATACGCATAATCGTACTTTCTGATGACCTGTTTTCAAAGGGAAAAGCAAACCTGCCCATTATTTCTTGTGCGTTGCTTCCTGAATAATACCAGTTAATAATCTGTATTTTTTCTTCAGTGGAGTATTATGTCGGACTTACAAAAACACTGATTTTCGATTCTCGTTGACAGTAGCAATTAAATGTGTCATTGATACTAGCCTACTCAAAAGACGCATGTATGGCATCAGCGCTTTTAGTTTCTTGTGTTTTCTATCTCACTTAGCACGTGAACTGATTGTACTGTCTTTGTTTTACTTATTATAAGTCAGACCCGCGATAATATTTTTCCATACCTGTATATACATACATTGCGTTTTTCTTTAACCCGAACATACCATTTTGCACACAATTGAAACTGAACCAGCCTTTTTAGTATTTGTAGGTTATGTGCATGCTAAATAAATGTAATGCAGAAACTTTAACGTGAATGATATGAAAATAATTACAATAAATATTCGAAGAACCCCCTTGACATTCTAAACAGTACTCATTACATACAGTAAGAACAGAATTTTTTAATTCGTCGATATTGTGTATGGAAGCTTCATTATAAATTTTAGATTTGAAATATCCCCAAAGAAAGAAATCATTTGACGACAGATCGAGGAATCGCGGTGGCCAAGTTAAATGACCAAATCTCCCCATCCACTGGCCTGACGTTGTGTATGCGGTAGATTTTGTAAATGAAGATTCGGTCGTGACCCATATCTGTTTTAGTAAAAAATGAAGTGTAATTAGAAGCTGGAAATGGGTAATGGAGATAGGTTCATACCAATAATTTTGAAAGTTTACCGATTTACCCATTTAAGCAAAAAGATGCTTCATCTGTGAAGACTATTTTTTGCAAAATTTCCTCACTGTCATTGAATAAATTAAATAATGCTTCACAAAAAAACGTGCGTTTAATGTTGTCATAGTACAGTTGTTGGCGATTATGAAATTTGCACGACCTGTATTTAAATTTTTTTAATGTTTTAAAGAGCGATTTGAAAGTCTTGTGCTATTTTTACTCTTGTACCAGCTTAAATGTATTTTCATTTCAGTGGGAAGCATTTTATTAGTTAAGTAGGGCGGTATTTTTAAAAATATGTGACAGCTTTCAGTTTTACTTATTATTCATTTGAATTACTGCAACAGGTTGACACGTTTTTTTTTAACTGAACATAGGGATAATTACATGTGTACAAAATGGTATTTCGGATTAAAGAAAAACGTACGGTATACTATAAATAATTACCCCAAAAATTTTGCTATTTAAAAAATCGACATTTTGTAATTTCCTTTCAACCGTAAGTTGGAATACCCTGTATACATTTTTAAACGATTTAACTTGCGTATGGGTACTACACCTTATGTCTCCACTATTTAAAAATTATTTTTTTATATATTCTGGCACAACTTTTTAGATAGTAATCTTAGATAGTTTAAATTGTGACATTGCAAAGAAACCCTTTATAATAATCCTAAAACAGTTAAAGCTAGGTATAGGGGATTCTTATGAACGCTGACATAAAATTGATCAAAGATTTAAAAATTAACAAAATATATAATCCATTAAAAATAACGAAACTATGGCAAACCTCCGGTCGAGCTGGAGCCTGGAAGTTGAATAAGATCGAAAATATTTTAGTTAAATCGCTCGAAGTCGATATTGTTAACGACTTTATTACGGTTGTTGAATGTCAAAGTAGGTTATTGTTTATTTTCTTATTTAAATGTATTATTTATGGCCGCCAAAATAGAAATCAAATTTACCCCTTTTACTACCTACTTACCCTGCAACTCTATTATCATTACAAATTATTGGGATAGATATTTAGATGTTAAACATGTATGCGAAATTTGAGTACAATCGCTTTTAAATGTTTAGAGTTACCGTGCCGTAAGAAATCACATTCACCTGTCAAATCCTGAAATCCACCACAAAAATCACTGAAGTCTAGACATTTAGGTAATTAAAAATTGTGTTAAATTTGAACACAATCGCTTTACAACCTTCTAAAGTTATCGCGGCCGAAATAAAATCACATTTACCCTTCTTACTCACTTCGCAGATTTACCGCCACGAAAAATCATTGGGGTTTAAAAATTTAGGCCATAAATACGTATAAATTTGATGTATTCGCTTTTCAAGTTTTTGAGATATTGTGTCCGAAAAATTCATAACACACATGCAACGCACGCACGCACAAACGGACGCACACACGAACACATGCATACACGTACACGCGCACACGCATGCACTCACGCACGTACATGCGCATGCACACAGGCGCGCACTCACATACGAACACAGACATTTTTAATATTTTTCAAAAACCACTGCCTATGCAGTAACGTTCCCCTTGAAGTGGAAAAGTTTGCAACACTGAGGCGAGAAATTGAAAGTTGGAGGATATGTTAGATCTTTGCTTATAACGGTGGTTTACTTTTGAATTGTGGCTCACGGAGTGCGAGGACACTAAAGCTGTTTTATAAAATAAAAAAATGTTATAAAGTATGATATATATATATATATATATATATATATATATATATATATATATATATATATATATATATATATATATATATACCTTATCTACAACATTTTCTACCCCGAGAAGTGAAAAAACGTTTAAATGTTTGTCTACTAACTTCGAATGCACACGCCACCTGTGCGCTGTGGTTCAGAAGTAACCTATCGTTACAGTATGTACATAATAATAATAATAATAATGTCTTTATTGGGTTCAAAGAGTACAAATGAAATTAAATGTTATAATTATAACAAATTTAAAAGAGAGAATAATAAAAAATAAATAAATAAAGCAATAAAACGAAAATGTACTCTTATACCCACAGACGAAGTTCACAAAGAAAGAACGGAAGTTTTTTCTGTGCTCTAACGCTTAACCCTGAACTGCGTATTCATTCGGAGTAGGCTAAGCGTACAACGCTAAAACAAAGCACCGAAAAAGTAACAAACGAAAACCAATGTTCAAAGTGCTGTTGAGATTATAATTAAATTAAATTTGGATAATGATAATGACTTTATACCCGGCGGCCATGAGTGGTATATGGCGCAAGTGTTGTAACTAAATGACTGTTTAAAGAATTGAAGATTTTGAAAGGCAACCGAAGTTATATCTTTGCGCCGGGTTTTAATATTGTAGATATCCGTTCGGAAAGTAACTTTGTTGTAGACCTCTACAATAAAATTACTTTCCGAACGGGTGTCTTAAGTATTGCTTTATGATAAAGGCAAGACGAGTTGAGAAGTCGACACTCATTCATGTTTAACCACTGAACAATTTTAAGCTTGTCTGATATATGTTGGTATTTTTACATCCAAAAATAAGTGTGGCGCAAGAATTTTGAACGACTTGTATTTTGCGCATGTATTCTCTAGGAAGGTATGGCCCATCAACAGAACTACATTACGTGAAATGTGACGTTACCTGAGATTTGCAGAACATAATCTTCGAACTAAACGATAAAATATTTTTAATACTGTATATGTAGCGTAAATTCGGAAATGCCTTTTGAATAAGTTTTTAATATGTTGTTCAAATATAAGTCCCAAATTCCTCACAAGATCCACAAGTTCTGACCCACAATCTCCAATTTTTATATGAATATTTGAGTAGATCTCATTCCTTAACTCCTTGTCATGATGGAAGCCAAATAAAATTAGCTTGAACTGGTTTGGGTTTACAAATAGGGAATGTTCTGCAGCATAAGTGATAAAGTTATTCAAATCACGATTAATTTCGCTAGTTGCTTACCCTACGGAACTTCTCCAACTGGGCTAACCAGTGTAGAGTCTCCGTCAATCCTACCAAGACGCAAGGAATCCTCTTCCGCCATCCTCATTACACCGAAGATAAGTGCCCAAAGCTTGCCTCCAGAAATGTGTCCCTCACTCTAAATCAGGAAAGACTCCCTCTCCAACATGAAATCACCTACCTAGGAATCCTTTTCACATGAACCCTCAACTGGCTCCCGGATGTTAAAAAACCCTCAGCCGTATTAGGAACCGCGCAAACCTACTGGGCGCCCTCCGGGGTAGAATCGGAGGTTGTCACCCCAAAACCCTCTTACACACGTACAAAACATATATCCGCTCTGTTATGGATTTCTGAGCTCCCATATACACAAATATAAACCCCAAACACCTTTACTTCATCGCTTCCTGTGAGCGCCGAATTTTCCGACGCATACACCGGTTATCCTTCAGGTACCCTAATACCCTTACTATCCAACACGCCAATATATCCCCAATCACACACAGAATCCAAACCCTTCAGAAAAATTTTACCCACAACAGAATTTTCGGCGATACCATCCCAACCAAAGAGATCCTTTCCACTCCTTATAACTACCGCTTTCCCCTATTCCGACGAAGGAAACCCAAGCTCAAATTCAAACATACACCCGACATCCTCACACAACTCCTCGACGACCTCCCCGAGGAGATGGAAGAATCCCTTGACAACATCCCGTATGCCCTCCGCGTCCCCACGTCTATTGGATGACGACCCCAGCAAGATACCGGCCAACGAATATAAGCACACTACCACGCTACATACACCACAATCACCATGCCACTTAACCCATTAACACATTCATTACTCAATAAAACCTAAATAAATTTTTCTTTTTTTTTACACCCAACCACACCTCATGATTGTACAACATACAATAACACCAAACACCGCAACACAACAACAAGGAATGACCAGGGCTGAAGAGGAGAAGGACCCCTGAACAGTCCACCAATAAGTAACATAAGTTAAAAAAAAAGCTAGTTGCTCTTTGTAATTTGGTCTTATCGAATGAGTAATACAGCTGCGTGTCGTCCGCATAAAGACGATAATTACAAAATTTTAGTTTATTTACGATTTTGGATGAGTAAATTGAAAACAAAAGTGGACCTAATACTGAGCTTTGTGGTATCCCACATATAATGATTATAATAATTAGTGTTAGCTTTGCATGTGTATTACAAGTAGCCAATGTTGGTTTACTTGTGGATTACCATTCATTGAGGACGAGGACATTCTAGACGTTTTATTCTACACAATTTTATAAATTATTGTAAAAATTACATCGGTACGGCTAACTTCACAGTCGTAAACTTCCGTTCAGATCAAATTGTTCTTATTTAGTAATTAGGCGTCAATTATACGTCGATTAGTGAATAAACAGGGAAACAACAACACATTTAAGTAAATCCATTGATGTACAAGAAAAAAGTCATTTACGTAAAAGTTTACTGGTAGGTCAAGTTAAACGTGACTAATGTGATTTAAACATGTGTATAATTAGGCGATAATTATGCGTCATTTTGTGCCGTTCAAATTAAATTTTCCGCCCCAATAGGAAATGAGTTATAGTAAAAATTTTATTAACACGGAGCCGCGAAGTTAGGCACCAATTAGGCTCTACTTTGTTCCCCTAAAATAAAACTTTACCCCTTATTTTTCCTTTTTTCTTAAGCAGTAACTCGGCGCCATTTTTCACCGCTAAATAAAATTTTCCTCTCTTAGAGGAAATAAGTCATTGTCACAGCCGTAAATTTGTGCGTAAATCTAGTTTCTCTTATGCAGTAATTAGGCGTAAATTATGGGCTGTTTTGCGCCGCTAAAGTAAACTTTTGCGTCCCCATAGGAAATATGTTATTGCAAAAGTTACATGGAGAGGACTAACTCATATCCTTATATATATATATATATATATATATATATATATATATATATATATATATATATATATATATATATATATATATAATCTTTTCGTGCGCATAATTAGGCACTCATTATGCGCCGTTTTGCGCCGTTAAAGTACAATTTTGTCCTTATAGGAAACAAATTATTGGAAAGATTACATCAACACGGCTAACTTGACAAGCTTGAACTTTTGCATAAATAATTTTTTTTTCATGAAGTGTTTGTGCCTCTTATTTAATTTTGCGCACCTATATGAAACTATTTATTGTAAAAATTACATCAGCACAGCTAACTTCACACAGTCGTTACCTTCTGCATAAATTAATTATTTCTTGAGTAGTAGCTAGGGGTCAATTGTGCACCGTTAAAATAAGGTATGAAAGAGGTGATTGCAAATATTACATCGACAAGATTAACTTTACCGCCGTGAACGCGTGGACGCGTATTATACTCCGTATGAATTCAATTTTACGTCCCAATAAGAAACAAGCTACTGTAAAAATTATTGTGACACTGCTAACTTTACCGAGACGTAAACTTCTACATAAATCACTTTCTTGTTGTGTTATTTACTTGTTTATTTTGCTTAATGTGTATTTTTATTTTTACTGCATTATTATTTAAACTCCACGTATAGTTATATTTATATTTAATTGTACGTAACCCATTTTCTACATTACGGCTGTAGTAATCTTTTTTCTAATATTAACTTAACTGGATTCCACATTATTTTTCTAATCTTAACCCTTAGTGAAATCCAATACTTGTTTCCTATAAGGGTACAAAATTTAACTTTAACGGTGCGAAACGGCGCATAACGGGTGCTTAGTCATTTGGCAAAAAAAGATTATTCTATTCATCAGCCTATCAGGTAGCCTTGTCAATTTAATTTTTTCAATAACTTATTTTTTATGGTGGCGCAAAATTTTATTATAGCAGCGAGAAACGGCGCATAATTAGCGCTTAATTACTGTATAAGGTAAAATTGATTTATGCAGAAGTCCGTGTCAATGTAATTTTACAATACCTTCTTTCCTATTCAGGCGTAAAATTTTACTTTAACGGCGCAAAATAGCGCCTAATTGGCGCTTAATTACTGCATAAAACATAATTTTGCGACTATATGGTTAGCGGTGCTTATAGCATTTTTGCTACAAGTTATTTCCTATTGTGGCGCAAAATTTGATTTTAATGGCGCAAAATTATACACATGTTTAAATCACTTACAAAATTCACCCAGCTATCTTCACACACTTTACATTATGGATGTTCTGCTATACACAGGCACTACTAACAACTGCAAGACGAACATTCTGTTCGTGCGGAATAAAGTTAAAATTACTGAGCCTTTGCTTACACTTCTGATTTTCTGTTTAAGGTTTATTGCCGTGCGCATACATTTTTCCGAATTTAATATATTAAATCAAATTCACTGTGTCTAAAGCAATCAGTTTTTAGTAGGTTAAAACTTTTTTTTTACCAACTTTATTTCCTATTTATACTTTCACTTGTTTATAGGTGTGATTTTAAATTTCTTATACTTATTAACAAATTTTAAAACAAGTTTCTTTAATTATTGCTTAAGTTTAGAGTATAAAGCGTCACCCAAAATTAATATGTATAAATTTAAATAATGAAAACATAAAAGAAGTCAAGGTATATAAATTACAAAGAATGTTAATAATACGCTCATTCCATATAATACGCATTAAAAATTTTGAAATAAAGTAGATTGTGATATGGAAATACCGGAACGTCTCTTTGATTAATTAATAATTACCGTTGTCGCTGTCATTTTTCATAATATCCCTAATTAAACCAGAACTCAGCTTTACTATGCGTAAAGAAAATAAATTTAGACGGTGTTGTGTTTTTAGGGATAGTTGTGAAGTGAAATAGAATTTACTTAAATAACGCGATAATTAAGAAAGAAGAATTTTTAATTTCTCAAAAGTACTTAAACCTCTAGCACCTCCTCCTCCTCTTATCTAAAGTCAAACTTAACTCTTTATTCTACCTTCACGTACTAAATATTGTTGAAACTGTATAATTCGGTATTAATCTAGTCCTTCAAAATTAAACCTGTTGCTCCAATTTTTGGGCTTAAACCTTATGGAGATCACGAAATCCTTATAACCAATTATGACAACAGAACTAATAATACATCATAGTGTGATGTTCCCCTCGAATTGGGTTCAAACGGTACGAAAATAAGAAAACAATATTACTTTTCCCCATCAGAATACAATAACGCGGTACATATCTTCAAAATTCAAAGATTTTAAATTATTTGTTAATACCCATCACATCTCATTCATTTTTCCACAACTCTCATAATGTAGTCAGCGCTTTGGTATTTTAGTTGCCGTGGAAATGGTGTTTTTTTTGTTAGTATGCTCATACTTATTAGTTAGTTACATTCTTATTTTAGCTTGTGTAGATCTGTGCGTAGACTGCTCAGGAGTACTTCCGTCTTCAGCCCTGGTCATTCTTTTCTTTGAAAATTGTGTATAGTTGATCATATCGAAACGTGTGTAGATTTAAATGATATTCATATTTGGGTTTCAAAGTTTTTTTAAAATTGAGTTGGCCTATTTAGTGCAGTTGGTAGACACATTATTTTATACACCGCGCTGTTTGCAACATTTACAGTTTTTCTACTCTGGGGTAGTTTTTTCGTGTAAACTGACGTCTCAGCTTACCAAGTGAACTGCTTAATTGGCTGGAAAATTTACCGCACTTTAAAATTGTTGGAATAGGATTGAGGGTGGCATCTTTTTGAGATAGTCAACATAGTGTTTTGACGGAGTCAGGATATAGAAACGTAACGTGACCGTATCGGCAGACGCCGGCACCCTAAATGTGGCTTTGGTTATTATGTGGAGTTACGGAGTCTCCATTTTGGCTCAGTATCCATTATGTTTAGATACTACCTGAAACAGAAAAACCGACGTCCTAGTTTAGCATCCCGCTATGTGAATTATGGTTACGTTAGTGGCGATCGAGTTACCGTAAAGTTGAAATTACGTAGCTTGTAAAGTTAACTTTGATATTTTTAAGTAACATTGAGTTAACCAATTATCATTTATATTTGGTACACGATGTACCGTATACCGCACACCCTACATTGTGCACGGTACACTGTACACTGTACACTGTACACCGTACACTGTACACTGGTCACTGTACACTGTACACTGTATACTGTACACTGTACACTGTACACTATACACTGTACACTGTACATTGTACACTGTACACTGTACATTGTACACTGTAGACTATAGACTGTACACTGTACACTGTACCACCGTTATGCTCCTTTCAAAGAACGCCTTTTTTCTATATACACCTTAAAACTTAAATTTTTGTTTGTAAAGGTGCTTTATTATAGTTAAATGTCTAAAAAAAGGACAAAAATAATTTTAGAATCAAATAACAAACCAATTGAAACATATATCATTGTATATGCATTTTTACCTCTTTCCTGTATAAAAACCAAGAAAAGAAAAAGGCAACGATTGTCATGGCAAAAACGCTACTTGAACTTTACGCCGTTCTTTATCCTCATAAAAATGTCTTGATCTTATTTTCAATTCTATGAAATAAAATATAATTTAAACGAATATGGATCAGAAGACCCAATGATATATTAAGTATTAAGAGCGTCAAGGGCATTTTACCGGTTGAAAACCATGTTTGGGGGCTGAGCGTAACAAGGCGTCCAATTTGGTCTGATGCCGGTAAAGTCTTTATCGTTTATGCTGTTTATACTATTTTTTTGCATGCTCAAAATTAAAATTGCACTAATTATCTGCATGTGTACTAGATACACCCAACTTTTTTTGAAGTTACCTTTGATTCTCGGTCTTAATGGTATATTTGTTGGTATGGATATGTGTAAACAGAAAAAAAAATATTTGTAAATCTGCATGAATTTTAGTGTATTATTCGACTTCAATAATATCCAAAGAAGAATCATAAGGTAAAGATATTGGAATCGAGGATTGTTTTTCCTTCGAGTGCAATTTAATACTTCCTGAGAAATTAAAACTGAGCTCTGATGAAAAGCGTTATTGAGAAGGTGATGATGGCGTATTTTGTACAACGGAACATCAATCTGAAGTATTTGGGCTGAGTATTTAAGGCTTAAGTCCATCATAAATTTGAATGATAGTATCAAGCTTATATCATTGTTGGGCGCTGACCATCGAATTCACAGGAATTTAGCAGAGAAGACATGAATAAAATTAACAGCAGCTACTGACAACAATTTTCCATTAACGAAGGTATGAACAGAGAATAAAATTGACTAGTACCTAGCTACATCAAATTTGATTAACTTCCGGGAGTTTTGATAGTGGGTGTAGGCGGAGCGTCCAGAACAGGAGAACTTTGTGATTTGACCGTTGATGATATAGAAAATTGATGTTCCTTGATTGTGGTCACAATTTCCAAGATAAAAACAGGTGTTGAACGAACTTTTACAATTCCAAACCATTAAAGCGAGGAGATTCACTGTTTGGAAATATTCAGAAGATATGCCGGTCAGCGACCTAGCCGCGTTGATCCCAAATGCTTCTTTCTGAAATATCATATTGGGCGGTGTTACAATCAAGATATTGGTAAACACATTTATTCGGGTATTTCCTCTTGGAAGTGTAATCTGGTACGTTTATCCATCTATCCAAACGTTTTAAGAATTTGTGTTATAATTATTAAAATGCGTGTATCTTCTGCTTTGACGTTTATGAGTCGCAGGTCAACGACAAAAATTTGCAAATGATGCCATATTACAACTGTCAATCCTGACAACGCTTTCCAATTAACGAAGGTATGAGCAGAGAATAAAATTGACTAGTACCTACTTACATCAAATTTGGTTAATTTCTGGGAGTTTTGATAATGGGTGTAACCGGAGCGTCCAGAAGACAAGAACTTTTTGATTAGACCGTTGATGATATAGAGGACTGATATTATTTGAGTTTGGTCACAATTCCCCAGACAAAAACAGATGTTGAGCGAATCTTTACAATTTCCAACCATCACAACCAGGAAATTTATTTCTTGGAAATGTTCTGAAGATATACTAGCCTACGGCCTAACCGCGTTGATTCCAACGCTTCTTTCTGAAATATCGTAATGGACGAGGTTTCAATCAAGTTGTTGGTAGAAACACTATCGGAAGTTTGCTACTTATCTGAAAATCCGAATGTCTACTCTGGGAATTCGTTTAGGCGGACGTCCGCTACGTTATTCGTGATCAACGGAGCAGTTCTGCTAGCCCTAAGAAGATACGAGGGCTGGAAATCATCTAGTGCTGCCGAAAGCTACATGCAAGAATCACTTGAAAACAAAATACAATTTGCCAACAACGGATTCGTGTAGTTAGTGTTTCAATCAATTTTTTACAAAACCATTGAATGTGTTCTGCCAACTTCTCATCTTGTTGAAGTTCACAAACGTCGATTCTGGGTTTATCGGTTAGTGCTTCGTTTGTACTCGTTAGCGCTTCAATAAAATTTTTGGCAAAACCAACGGCTTTCAAAATACAACCATTTTGAGGTGTTTTGCCAATTTCATATATTGTTTGTATCAGCATTCGACGAAATACATGTTCAAATTTACGTGAGGTAATAAAAAAGATATAAATAGAATAACGCATGTCGCAGCTATGTTATTATAAATCTGAATAATCAGTGAACATAATGTTACACAATTAGAGAAAAGTTTTAAAATGCATAGATATGGTAAAGAAAAGCTAGTGAGAAATAAGGAACATAACCAATCCAGTTTATTAAGGAGAGATGTATTAAAGGTATAACTGCTTTGTTAACTATAAATTGTTTTAATTCTTGTTTTAAATGTGTATAGGAGAATGGAAGAAGTAACGTTAGTTTAGTTTATTAATTCACTGTGAACTCACTAACGAGCTCAAACTAAGCACTATCTGACAAACCCACTTTTGACGTTTGTGCCTTCAACAAGGTATGATGATGAGCAGAATACCACAAAATGGTTCTATTTCGAAAACCTTTAGTTTTGCCAAAACAATTATCAAAACACTAAGGGGCACAAACGAGGCACTAAGCCATAAACCCAGTTTAGGCGTTTATGCCTTCAACAAGTCGTGAAGTTAGCAGAACACACCAAGCTGTTTCTATTTTAAAGGTCTTTGGTTTTGCGTGAAAATTGATCGGAGCACTAAGAAGCACAAACAAGGCACTAACGCATAAACCCAATTTTGCCTTCAATAAGGTGAGAAGTTGGGAGAACACCCAAAAATGGTAATATTTAGAAGGTGTCTTGTTTTGCCAAAAAAGTTATTGAAGCACTAACTGGCCCTAATGAAGCACTAACATATGCAAGCAATTTGGACACTAGAGCAGTTTATGTTCTGATGACTTCACGTACATTTTAAGATTGCCGCAGTTATAAACAATATAGATAATTCAGCTGGAACTTAACTTGAAAAAATTAAAACACCATTTATTTTTAATAATTTTTTTTTACTTATAGTATTCCCGAACAGGCTAAGATTTGCCTAACGTGCTAAAGCGCTCAGGAACACTGGGAGGGTTTAGGGATATTGTTAGACTGCCGAGAAATGTTTATGAATGGCAACCTTAAATTGACTTAAGTCAAAGTTTGGAGGAAAACAGGAACTGGGTAGTGCATTCCACAATTTGGTCGCCGTGTGGAAAAATGTAGATTGAGCCCATTTAATGTGGTACGATGGAATTTAGAGTGCGTAATTATGGTGTGAATGGGCAAACCGAGTGTTCCTAGCGAAGATGGCCTGTGAAGGTATTAAGGAGTGTTTTTCGGAGGCACACTTGCCATGGTAATAGCTATATAACAAGGAAAGAACCGAAACTATTCTTCTATGCTCAACAGGCTGTAGGTCAGAAGCCATCTATAAGCCTTATAGCTCTTTTTTGGATGCGGTTTATCATATCAAGGGCGTATTGGGGAGCACTGACCTAGAGGTGGGAATTGTATTCCAGATGAGGTCAAATTTGAGCCACATAGTAAAAGGAGTTGTTGCGATGTGAAGTATTGTTTAGATCTGTATAGGAAGCCCAGTTTACGGGCAGCTGTTTTGCTGGCTGGCAAAATGTGGTCAACCCATGAAAGGTTCGATGATACGGATAGAAATACAGTTTGAAAACTTGAGTTATAAGCCATTCATATTTACAGCAGCAAATGATCGGTCTTTCTTGGCGGACACAAGGCAACACTGGGTTTTGTCGGCGTTGAACGTGAGTACATTATTCCTTCACCATTCAAGGACACGTTCTAAGTCACTGTTGATTGAGGTTGCCATTTTCACCTTAACGTCCTGACTAGACTTATTGTTGTGGGAAAACTGAGAAGAACTACAATGTAGAGTGCTGTCGTCTGCAAAGCAATGGATCGGGTTAGTTGTTGAGGAAATGAGGTCATTTATGTATAGCAGGAAAAGTGTGGGAGCTATCACTGATCCTTGGGGTACGCCCGCGTTAATAGTAGTTTCTTTGGAAAAGAAAAACCATCGACGACAACGCGTATACGTCTTTTGTCAAGAAAGCTGGATATCCAATTGATGCGCGTATCGGATAAGCCGAACTAAGTGAGCTTGACAAGTAGGTACTTGTGCCAAACCTGGTCAAAAGCCTTTGAAATATCTAAAGCTACTACGGCGGTTTCACCGGACTTCTCTAATGTGTTATTTCCAAATTTGGTTGAACGACTCTCTCTGAAGCCATACTGGTGGTCATTTAAGAGTTTATTGGACTCGAGGAAGGGAAGTTGGTGGTTGATGGCTTTAACCATGATTTTCGACAGAATGGAAGTGATAGTTATTGGTCAATAGTATGAGGGATGAGTTTTGTCGCTCTTTTTAGGAATAGGTTGGATATTTGCCAACTTCCACGATGAGGAAAACTCTCCAGATGACATGGAGATCGAAAAGAGTTTGGACAATACAGGTACTAGCGCGGGGTAGCACCTTTTAAGGATTATAGCTGGAATACCGTCAGGACCAATCGCCTTGTTTGAGTCAAGTTTATTGATAATTGATTCTAGGAGCTTGTAACGAAAGTGGCGACGAAACAGTTTTACCAAAATCATTGACACATGAGTTTGATGCAAAGCAATCGACAAAGAGGTGGTTGGCTTTTTTCAGCAGCATCAGCCACTACAGCTCCGCCGCGACACGTCATGTGAGGAAAGGAACATGTACTAAAGTTTTTACTGATGGCTTTAGCTAATGACCAAAATTTACGACCACCTAAAGGTCATGAGACTAATTCTTTGCATTTACGTTCTTCAAACATCTTTTTGGCTTTGGTGATGATGCTTTGCAAATATTCCTTGCGAAAATATAGTTTGCGTGATTTTCGATAGACTTATTTGATTTCCATTTGATATAGGGTTTATGCTTTTGCGCTAATGCGTTATTGCAAGCCCTATTAAACCAGGGTTGAGAACGGGCATGACCTACACGATTATGTTTTTTGGGAATGTATAACGCCATAGCCATCAAGATAACTTCAGTTATTGAAGAGGAGGACCGTTTAAAGCAATACTCACGCCAGGGGAAGGTTGCAAAAAAAATCTCGCAGTTCGCTCCAGTTAGCTGATTTAAAACACCATATACTTCTATCTTTTTTTCGAGTAACAGTGGGATAAGGTACAGAAGAAGTTATTTCAATTAGGCTCTTGTCTCTTCTTTTATAGACAAGTGGGTTAGTTGTAATGAATAGGTTCAGGAGATATGGAGTATGGTTAGGGTTGTCAGGGATTCTGGTTGGTTCGGAAATGATTTGTATGAGATCACAGAATACAGCAAATGCTTCTGCTCTATGACTTGCGGAATTGAAGCCAAATAGAGCTGTGGGCACTAAAATCTCCCAAAATTGAAATATCGCAAGAAGGAAACTGTGCTAAGAGGTAGTCTATTTTCAGATTAAGGTAATCAAGAACATCTTGGAAGTTGTTATGGTTGGGAGACCTATACAAACAACAGTAGAATTTCACAAATTGGGGCCCTGATTGTTTGAACCAAATCGCGTCAAATTTGTTGTTTACCAAATTGGACATCCTCTTACAACTTACGTTGTCCTTGGTATACGCACATATTCCGATTTAAGGCGAAAGTTAGAGTGGAGGTTGTATCTGGGAAATTGCAGGTCAGGCGAATCAATGCTTCCAGGGGAGACTTGATAGAAACAGAATGTCCGGTTGCACTTGTTCAAGGTGTTGGTGGACAGCATTAAGATTCGATCTGATATCACGTATGTTGCAGTAATGAATCCTGATTTTAGTACTTTCGATGACCCGGGCATCCGAATGTGGCAGAATTTTATTCCTGGCAGAGCTTCCTCTTCTTAGTCTTAATTTCGGCATTGACGAATTTTTGACCCTCAGAATCCTTGTGATGGATCGAAGAATCGATGTGGGAGTGTGGACGTCTCGCCCTACTCACCTGGGGTATAGCGTTTGCTTTAGAACTCGTCATTTTAAGGGTTTATCCGTTAAAACGCCACGCTTGGCTAGTGCATGTTGGCGAGTACATAAGGAATAAAGGAGAAAGTGGCCGGCAGCGCTTACCGAGCTCAGAAAATTGGAGCACTAATATTAAGGGGCCCATGGTAAAGGTGGTGGTATTGCACCGTGCGGCATGGGGTATACAGGTCTTCCACCTATGAAGTAGTAGAATATTAGAGCTGAAAAGGAAACATTAATTAGTTTACATTGCATCATACAAGAAATAAAAGTATGGTGCTAACTGTTGTACACAGTGATAATTAATAAATTGAGTTGATAATTGTTCATTATGAGAATCGAGAACCGTATTTTATTATTTTGCGACAAAAACTGTAAATGAAAGGAAACAACCCATGGAGCAATAAAATTTCTCATCTACTTATTTTTTACTAAAATTTTTGGAATAACTAATTTAAAATTAAATGCAGCGTAACTAGAACATGCTGTTACTAAAAATCCCACATTACACTAAGAGTTAGTTACGATATGCCAATATGGTCAGATCTAACTTAAATCACTCAATAAGTGCAGCACTTAATTGAAGACACGAGTTCATGAAGGGTCTATGTAACATTTTGACAGTTCTGAGATAATTGACTTTAACTTTTTTACTTTGGAACTTTTTTGTTTTAATAAATAGAAAAACCAAATTTGGAGCATATATTGGTTATATTTAGACATATTTGTTGTAGTATCAGCCAATGTAACGTACCAAGATTACGCGGTGAATTTCGTTACTTAAAAATGACGATATGCTTCATCAATGTAGGGTATTTGTGGCTTCAAATTGTTATTTTTTTCTTCTGACAGCTGGTTTTCTTATTTGGAATTGGAATCAATGTGTAGTAATTGCTATTGATTGGGTTACTTTTGTAGTTCATAAGATCTACCTGTAAGAATGGCGTATGTGGACCCAGGCAGTCTTTATATAAGAATTCGCCGTATTTTTCAACGCGAATCCATTTAATGTGGTCTCTTATTGAAACTTTTTCGTTCAGTGTGTTTTTTTTTCTGTTGAAGAGATGCAACTTAATAGGGAATTCAGTTAGATCTTTAAAATGGTCTACCATGTTAATGACCACGCTGTTTTTTTTACTTGCCGATTTTATTATATTTCTGTATTGGTCAGCTGCAAAAACTTTTTCATACTGGTACAAGCAAATTAGGTTAAAATTTTTTTCTGGCCATAACAAGAATCTGACTAAATAACCAAATGGCTTACTTTTTTTTCGGCGCTTAGAATTTGTACGAAGGTAAGTAGTACTCTTCCAATTTCTAAACTGCCTTTCGTTGCTGTTTCTTCTGTCCACGTTAAAAAATAAGACATCACTATCCATCTATATCGTGTGTATTCCAAGGTTGTAGAACCACATTTGCCTTAAATAAAATGATTTAGAAGTTGTAATTCGTTGTAGAGGCATAGATTGTTGTAAATCCATTGTTAGGTATAACACATTTTTATTGTCGCGTCCATGTTGTCTATCTATTTTTTGTTCATCAAAAGCATAATTGGAATTTTCTGTATGTTCTTCATTATTAAGGCCTGAGTCGCAAGTACTGCATGTGTCACTCCTGGGAGTGAAGAATGACAAATTGAATTCCGTCGAAAAAATGTGTACATAAAAACTTTTTTTTACCAAAAATGTATTGTCCAATGTATTTGCTTGTACATACTCTCTATAGAGTTCAGACATTTTGGACATGTTTAGAAGTGGAAATAAATACATTTTGTTTGGATTTTTGTTTCGCGAATAGTGAGACTGTTCAGCTGGAAAGGAACGTATATGTTCTTTAATAACATTAACAACTTCATTGGGTATTCTATTTTCTCTTGAATCGTGTCGACCTCCCTTATCTGGAGATGGAGCTGTTAATCCAGCGTTTAACTGTTTTTGCAACAGTTGTACCTTTTTGTGGGAAATTTGGTAGAGCCGTTTTTATTGCATGTCACTCTGTACGAGAATGAAGAAGACTTTCCATTCACACGATTTTTTCGCGGCCTCTTAACGGTTTCAACATGCATTGATTTGAATAAAAGTGAGTTTTTAGCGTTTTGGTCCAATTTATAAAATTTGCTGAAAATTACTTGTCTTTCATTTTCAGTGAACTTATCGCTGCATTTTTTCCTACATGTGCTTTTACATAGTAATTCTAACTCCGGAGTTTTTTCGGGTACCTCTTTTTTACTTTTTTGGGAAATATAAGATTTTCCTTGTTGCCTGGCAAATAGGTTTTTCTTCCATGTTTCTAGACGACGGCACCTCTTTTTTGATTTTTCTTCCGGCAAATTAAATTCTTTTTTCTTGGTTACAACTAAGGTATTTGCATCAGGAATTGTAGTTGACCTTGACTCAGATGTTGTTTCAGGCAGAAATATGTCCCCCGCAGTAATGTGTGTCTTGGTTGACCCATCAGAATTACCAGACTGTTTTAAAATCGGAATCATCTGAGAAATCATCCCAAACAGAATCGTCAGAAGGGCAATATTCATCTGACGAATTATCTGGCGAAAAGGGATCATTTTCGTTACTGGAAGAATCTGAAACAAAATAGAAAAATAATACATATATTAGGTAGCTTTTTTAAGATATCAATATTTGCTTACCGGATAAACAATAATATTATTGCTTTTCTGCATCATTGCAAGGTGTCTGTTCACGATTTAAAAATGTTGCAGTGATATCCTCCAGTAGTTTATCTGCATTAGGTGTCCCTTGACACCCTTAATATTCGATGAATCTAGCATCGGTTGCATTGGCAGTTATATCTCCGATTGCTTGTTTGCGTCAGGTGTTCTTTGACGTTCTAGACATTTTATATACCCGGCATTTATATACTCCGGTTGTTGCTCTTCGTCGGCTACCTTTAGGATGTTTTCTAAATTGGATTCTATATCTTAAAAAATAGGTACCAGTCAACTCTACTATTTTGTTTAAAAATATTAACAGTCGTGTCCAACATTCTCTTTTAACTTTAAACGCGCTTAAAACCTATTTAAAACAGCAATTTTCAAAATTCGTATTCAATATTTTCTTTTAACGCCTTTTACGGAGCTATTTAAAAGCGATTTTAAAAAGTGCTAAGTGTTTTCAATTTTTCCTTTCAAAAATTCTAACCTCACATTTAAAGTATTAAAGGCTAATTTTAAAAACAAAGTAAATATTGCGTTATTTCGCTTACTTGTACATGCTTCTTGTCCTAAATGCATTAGGTATCTACTTCTTGCAGACATTGCAGCACGTTAATAGTTTAAAAAAATCTAAGTAGGCAGGGGTGCACTCGTGCCGGAACGCGCCGGAACGTCTTTCCGGCACTGGTTTTTGAGAGGAAAAATTGTTTGTTTTGTTTTAAAAGCAATACTTTTAGGTTTGTAGTTTAATTAGAGTCACGACAACATTTTGCTTTTAATAGTTTTATATAACCTTACCCCATATTACAATAATAAAGTTATGGCGTGCGTTCGGTAATGTATATAAAGCTTTGACATTCTCGCTGCCGCAGTGTCCGCAGTTCAGACAGTCTGCTGATTAGCAGACATGAAAGTGCGAAGCCGCGCCGGCGCGCGCAGCCCGTCTACCTCCGACGACACAACACTCCAGTGACTTCACGACTGTGAAACAGCAGTGAGTGTTGACGTAGTGCATTGCAACTGCAACTCACGTGTTCCGTGTATTTGCAATTCGTCTTTAATATTTCACAGATAGACTGTTTACTTAAGTGAGTGCACACGAACGTCGTAGTTTTGGTGGTTCATTATGGAACCTACTAATAAAAAACAAAAGACTCTGACATCGTTCTTTAGTAGGCCTACTAAAAGGAAAGACTCCAGTGATATAAATGTTGATTCCGGCGACAGCTCGGCCGTACAGGTGCAGCCCTCAAACTCAAACAACGAAGGTGAATATGTGCATGCTCTTTACCCATTTCAACGCCTTACAATACTGCTGACTCGTCAAATGCAAACTCTCCCTGTTCCTGGCCCTCAATCTGGACGGAGGACATGTGGGAAAGTAAGAAAGCTGCATTTCCCTGGCTTGATTCAATCAGTGGAAAGCTTGGTTGTACTATTTGTAAAAATGTTGTTCATCTCGGCGCTTTTAAACAAGAGCGTGCGAGTATATCTAAAGAATGGATTTCAAATTTGATTTCTTTCAATGGATCAAACAAAACAGCCCAACTAACATCTTTACGGAAAAAGATATTTGAGCATAAAAAGTCAACAAGTCACGAAGTAGCTGAAGGGATTCTTAAAAAGGCAAAAGAAGAAAATATGTACAAGGTAGTTGATAAATGGAATGAATCTCAATTAGAGACAACAAAAACCGTATTCAGAACAGCTTACTTCATCGCAAAAAACAACAGGCGTTGCACTAACCACTATGACCTTTTAGAGTTGCAAAAAATGAATGGCTTGGTTGTAGATGTGGGTCTTCATTCTAAGAGAATTGCAATGGAAATAATATGTCATGTTTCTCATGAAATGAAAAAAAAAAATAGTTGCCGAAATTTTACAAGTATCGGGTAAAATCTCAGTTTTAATAGATGAATCTACTAGTCTGGGCAGCAAGACTAACTTAATAGTCTATTTAAAGTGTGAAATAAGCAGAGGAACCTCCACACTACATATTTTTTGATCTGATTGAACTAGCTGATCAAACTGCTAAGACAGTAACAGAAAATCTTTTACACTGTTTGAGAAAATACGGTTTTGATGAGGCGTACTTAAAAGAGCACTTCGTTCCTTTGGCTAGTGATGGTGCAAGCGTAATGCTGGGAAAAAAGTCTGGAGTTTCTGAAAGGCTGCTTGAAAAGTTTCCGAGCCTAATTATTTGGCACTGTATGAATCACCGGTTAGAATTAGCTCTCGGTGATGCAGTTAATGAAGTTGGAGCCGTAAACCATTTTCAAATTTTCATGGATAAAATTTACTCAATCTACAGCAGATCTCCAAAAAAACCAGCGAGAGCTGGCAGAGTGTGCTAAGGACTTAGATCAAGAAATAAATAAGATTGGAAAAGTTCTAGGAACTCGCTGGGTGGCCAGTTCATTTAGAGCCGTGTCAGCTACTTGGTACGCATATGGTACCTTAAACACACTTTCAGTCAGCCAAAGTTGATAAGGACAGAAGCTCTACAGAGCGGTCTATGTATGCTGGTCTATTAAAACGGTGTTCATCTAATCAGTTCTTCCTAGATTTGGCTATAATGTATGATGTTTTATCTGAGTTGTCGATGTTATCAGAAGCCCTGCAAAACCAAGATACCACAATAACATACGCTGACAAACTTATTAGAAGAAGTATGGTTTTTTTCGAAGCTATGAAAGAAAAGCCTGGCACCAAAACGTTAGAAGCAAGAATTGCCATCAAAGAAGGATCATTTGACAGTGTTGTCCTCACAGAAAGTCCTAAAACTTCATCCATAAACCATCAACAGCTAATAACTAGCGTGATTAACAACTTGAATGTTTACCACCATTTCGAGCCATGAAACCCGTAGATCAGATATGCCATCGTCGTCCAAATTAAACCAAGAAGCTTATGACACACTTTTAGGTGATCTTAAAATGCTAGAGCCGGATCAGTGGCCAATTGAAAAACCAGTGGGCTTTGGTGAACCAGAAATTGACAATTTGTACAAAAGGTTTAAACTAAATTCACAAAAAATTAAAAACAACTGCAGGGACTATTTACAAAATCACTCAAAAATACCCAAAGACTTGAATCCTTTGCTTAACTGTGTGAAACTGATTCCTTGCAGTTCGGCTGACTGTGAACGAGGTTTCAGTCTTATGAACCTAGTCGTGACACCTACTCGCATAAGACTGACATTTCCCCATGTTGCTGGTCTTATGTTCATTAAACTCCACGGGCCTCCTCTCAGAGATTGGAAACCAGAGCCTTACGTCAAGACATGGCTTCGAGTACATCGTAGTGCAGACGACACTCGAACAAGGCGAGCCCAACCAGCTGACCGAGAAGTCAACAACTTTCAACATTTTGCAAAAACTTTATCTGTCAACTAATAAAATTTCTAAATTCAGTTTATAAAAATTATTTTATTCAACCATAATTCCATCAATCAGTTACAACTAAAGATAAATTGATAACGTTGTAGGTCAATGTCAAGTCAATGCAATCTAAAAGTGTAAGTATGTCTAATAATAATAATGATATGTGTCTATGATAATATATATTATATACATAATATACATTATTTAGATAATAATTTACACAACATTATTATTATTTTTATTAAAATTAGCGTTCCGGTTCTGGATTATTTACGAGTGCACCTCTGTAAGTAGGTACTTAAGAGTATTTCAAAATAACAAATCACTTAACCTCACTTTTAGGGTCTATGTGACTGAAACAAAAGCCGCCTTACATAAATCAAGTGCATAGAGGGTCTGTGTTACACAATTGGCACTTAGCGCCTTTATGCACTCAAAAGTCAATTTCTTGTGTCGCATAAAGGATCTATGTTACAAATTTGTTACATAGCCCCTTTATGCACTCATGAAAGCAATTTTTGTCGGTAAATAGACCCTTTACCCACCCGTAACGTTTTTATTAATTAAAATATCTTCATTTAACTTATAATAATAAAATTCTACGGTCAAAAAAACCCAAAATGCAGAAAAAAGCAATTCTTAAAAAATGTTACTTAGATCCTTTATGAACTTGTGTCTTCAATTAGCAAAGATTCTTTTAGAATTGATAATTTTTAAGAATTTCGCCAATAAACTGACTAGGTGGCAAGATAGATCAAATCCCATAAATGTACTTGCCTCAGTATTTTTATGTAAACATACTAACGCACATTCTTACCATACTATTTCATGTGTTTCATAAAACCAAATATGAAGCAAGAAGCACAATAGTGAAACCCTTTCCAATAATTTACATAAATTTCCATCCACAGTACATTAACACAATTCTAATTCTAGCTACTATATAATTTTCGTAAACAAAAAATAATTTTATCAAAAAAATTGTGCAAAGAGATTCTTAATTAGTGTAAACGCGGCTGTAGGTTAAAGTTGAAGAAAGCGTAAGAACCAATTATTCATACATTCACTTCCCTGCACTTAAATTTTCCAAACTAAATAACAGTAACTAGTACCAACCTCGATTTTGGGGTAGTACATTTACTTTTACAAACTACTGACCTCAATTCGACAGTATCAAGTCTTACATAAACAATTTTTTTTAATTATATAAAAATGAAGATGAAATAACAAATTGCTAAATTAAACATTCATCAGTCGATCAGCAATGGTTGATTAACTTTCATGCAATGTTACATTCTTTTAATAAATGCACAATCATTACTATAGAGTAATATTTCATAATATATTAAGATCAAGGTTAAAACGCCTTTAGCAAATGTAATAATATGTATTTGTCATATTTTTACCTTTCGCTTTAAACAATTAAATGTAATAAAGGTGTCATACATGCATTAAATACTAAGAAGGAATTGCTTAATTGTAAAAAAATAATCGGTATAAATATATGATGGCTTTCACTTACTTTTTTTAAATACAAATATCAAAAAAGAAAGTGTCATGAAATTGCAACAGATGCTTCATTGGCATTTTTAATGTTATGTAAAATAGTGATTTTATCATTGAGGAATGTGTTACATGGTTCAAAATTTTAACTTGACACCTTAAAGAAACTCTTATTTCCAGTTTTATTTATTATTCTCATAATTTATTAATCAGTTACGTATGTGGTAAGAGCACGTATACAATTTAATATGATATGGTTTTATTTGCAAAAATTTTTGTAAACGAAAGTAAGGGATAGGCAATTAATGGACTAATTACTGAGATTGAATTAGTTAAATTCATAAATAAAAACAAAAATATTTAATATTTAAATATTTTAAATTAATATTTAACGTTTAGTGAAATTTTTATAAAAACAAATTAGATCATAAGTGAAATGTTTAGATATCATTGGCGTATAGGCATACCGAAATATCTTAATGCACCAATAAAAAGGTTTCTACAATTAATATTCAATACATTTATTTATTTATAATTTTTTTATTCCATGTCTTAATCAGTTAATTTTTTTGAAGGGTTTGAACAGTTTTACGCAAATAAGAGATGTGATAAAGTTGTGTTTATTCGCCATCACACAATTCGCCGCAGACGAAATTCACCACAAATATACATTAACACGTTCACAGTCAAGGGCGTAGCCAGGATTTATAACAGGGGGGGGGGGGGGGGCAAACCATGGTCCATGGTCGTTCAAAATGTAAAATTTTAGGATAAAAAGAAAAGGCAAATGAAAACAAAACTTTGAGATTTTAATTATACTTAAATTAAACTAATAACATTTTTCTTGGGTTTAAACTAAATTTATCCAAAACTTTCTTCACTATACAGTCCTGATTTTCCTTCAAAAATTTTCGATGCACACTCATCAAATACAACCCAGTAGAGTCTGTCATCACCCATTGTACTCCTGAGCCAGGTTATTACCCTTCGTAGGGTACTGAACGATCTTTCCACGGTAGCAGTAGTGGATGGAAAGCATTTAATATTAGCAGTGCGTGCCTTGTTGCTGGGAAAAAACATTAGCTTCCTCCAAAAGTGCAGCCACTCAATGTCCTTTAATTTGTCTTCTGCTAAATTCTTTTTCTTCCACATATTGTACCACAAATCTAATTCTGCACAGACATCACCCAACTTATAAAATTCCATGAAAGATCCTGAATTATTTTTGAAATCTTTTGAAGCCATTTTAAGCATGCTTGAAGGATGAATATAAGTTAAAGCAAAAGCAGGTGTATTTTCGTTGGAGAATCTAGCATCCAAAGACGAAGTTAAAGAATCAAGATAGGGGATGGTTATTGACCGCTTGCAGTATTCAACTGCAGACTCAGATGGTGGATTACTTTGTGTACTTGCTGTTGAGTGACTCGTGGTACTGACAACTCAACCCCTACTTTCTCTGCGATATCAAGTGATTTTTTAATAATTCATAAGAAACATTTTCGACATCTTGTCGATCTTCTTTGATTACATCTAGAATATCATCAATATGTTTCTTCACCATAACCAAATTCATACTTTTACCTTGTAAAACGTTTACAACGGGTTCCAAAATTGCAGAGTATCTTGCAATTATGTTTAAGCCTAAGATGAATATTGGTTTAGTAACTGCACAGTGCAATTGGTAGGCAGATTTTCTTGTTGCATAGTTTCCTTCGACAGATAGATGTTCTAGTGCTTTAACAATGTCAGTGAAGCTTTCTGAAAATTTTTTTATGCTCTTATATTTTTCCGACCATCTGGTCTCACAGAGCCTTGAAAGATTTGGAACCGATTTCCTACGGGCTGGCGATTCACGAAAGAAGGTTATTGTGTCTTTAACCGTTGCAATTGTGTTTCTTATTTCTGGTAGCTTGCTAGTATCATTGACCACAAGATTTAGTCTGTGGCTGGAGCAATGGAAAAATAAAGATTTAGCGTACTTTTTTTAAGAATGGCCTGTACACCACCATCTTTGCCGGCCATCGTGGAACACCCGTCAAATCCGAATCCCACACAATTATCGGCGGAAAAATTATTATCTTCTAAAAAACTTTGAATTGCGCTAGCGATTGACATTTTAACTCAATGTAGTCTACAAATTCCTCCCTGATTATTTTTTGGCTTTCATCATAGAACCTGAATCCAATAGAAAGTTGCTCTTTTCCAGCGATATCTGCTGTTTCATCAGCCATTACAGCATAAGCTTTTGCCCGTTCACAGTCTTCGATTATTTTTTCTTTGATAACTTCACCGCATAATTGTATGATCTCATTTTGAATTGTTGGTGAGGTATAGACTGCGTTTTTTGACATTTATCCAAGTGGCTCTTTAGCTTCTCATCACCAGAGTCAATCCTCAAATTTAAAAGGTCAAAGAAAACTCCCTGATATCCTTGTTTTCCCTAAGCGGCAAATCATGAATTCCACAAAATATTATGTATGAAATAATTGCTGACAATATTTGTTTATTTTCTTCAATCGTCTTATGGTGCCCTATTTGTAACTGGACATCAACAGGAGCATTTTCAAGAAATGCTTTTGCAGCAGCTGTTGAAGATTTGTGGTAATGGCTGCCAACGTGCTTTCTACAATCTTCATGTATATCCTTAAACTTCATGTAAGGCCTTACCATAAATGACCCCAAAACTCCTTTAACTGTAGCAATTCTTGGCGGAAATAAAACACAGTACAAACATAGAGCACCTTTCAAACGACTTGAGTACACCAGCCATGGAGTATATTGATTTAACCAGCGATGGTTAAATTTTCTTTTCAAGTGAATGGCATCAGAAGCAAAATCGTAATTGAATGATGGAACCCAAGGGTTTGTCAACAATTCCTTCTTTTTTTCAGAAGGCAAGTTATTGGCACAACTAACATAACGACCAATGCCATTTTCATGGTAGCCATCGCGTTCTTCAGTTTGTTTAGAGGTCCCAGTTCCAGAGACAGCTTCATGTAGATTTGAAGAACTACTTGGGCCTCCTTCAAAAATAGATTCCGATTTTGATGTTCCGACCATTTTATTTTCATCTTCATCACAATCATTGCTTCCAGTTCCACTACTGTCATCATGAACTTTTTTCCGTTTTAGAGATTTTTGACCTAAAAATAATAACCTAATATCATTCTTGTTCTTAGTCCCTAGTATAAAAATTAGTATAAAACAAAACTACCATGTAATGATAGTTTATAATGTGGATATCACTATATCCGATGTTAATATTTTTCTATAGATTAAAAACACAAAATGAAATTAATAGCACGTATAAAGTGCTGTTTGATCTTTAATATGTGAAAATTTCAAGTTTTTATATTTAGTCCCATTTGAGATATCAGCTGTCAAAATCGGTGCATTATTGCAATTTTTGTTATAATTAGAAGGCAAAAAAGTCGACATCATAATAATGAAAAATATATAAAATTATATTAATAATGCACAGAATCTTTTGCCAAAGCTAATAAAAATTATTTCACAAAGATACAAGCAAAGATTAAAGAGCAATTGGCAATTTTGTAAAGGGCTGCAATTGAATTTTTTTCCAAACGTTGCGATACAAATAATTTTGAACAAAAATTAACATCGGATATAACATATCTACATTATAAGCTATCATTACATGGTAGTTTTGTTTTATTTGGTGCTGGTCGAGCAACCAATTTTCAAATTTTTGGACCATTTCTAATGGAATGACTCTAAAGTTTTAATTAAAAATTTAATTTTCTACTGAAATTATTTAACTTACCTTTTTGTAACCAATTTCTTATATCCATATTGTCTTTTCTGTGATTTCTGTCTCTTTATTCTGTGGTAAAACTATTGTTACGAATTTTCCCTCTTGTTTCTCAGGCAATAATTTAACACTGATAACTATTCACACCAACTTTATTTAAAACCAATAAAGTTAACAAAACAACACAAATATTCACTTTCTCAACACTTTTTAACTATTCCGCTTTTAAATCTCGCGCCTCGCTTTCTATTCGCCATATATAACTTCGTATCCTGCAGTATGTACTGTACTGTACTGTCTGTCTTCGCGCCGGATAGGCAATTTTATATACCCTTTTTGAGCCTAGACATTGCCAGAACATTCGCATCGCCGGTTCCCGTATATTCCTCACTTCTATCTCGATTTTTCTCGAAGAAAACCAGTGGCGTTTCGTTACACTATTAAATAGGACACTGTCGCTAGACAAGCGCACTTACACACCAACTCAATAGTTGTTGCAAAAAATATTGTCCTATGTTAGGATTTGGAGCAAGTTGTGTTTTAACCACTCGATAGTTTTGCACGAACTGCACTCAGCCGTGACATTTTTCCGTACACTGACAATCCCGAGTCTCATTCAGGCAACTTTTGTTTTAACTTGTTGATGCAGGTCTTACGTACGTTATAAGAGTATTTATTTCGGATTCTGATGTAGGATTGTGTATTGAATGTTTCAAAATATTTCACACTAAAACTACTTATTGAGTAAATTTATTTTAATTAATTAATAGGATTAAAAAATGTAGTTAAATGAAGACAAAAAAAAAAGAGACAATTTTTTCTCAAAAATGTCCGACTGTTAAGTGGTTGCATCGAACACTAAAAATTGACGTATCCTGAGAGTAAATCGAACACTCGTTTTTATCCAATTCTGGTGTGGGACAATTCTGGTGTGCACCAATGCATTAAATGCATAGATCGAAAACGCTATTAATATATATTTAGCGCTATGTCACTTTTTCAAACAGCTTTGTTTTTTGCTGATGAAATATATTTTAGTGACAAAGGACACGCGAAGAATTTTTTTTATTTATTAGAGCTTATTAATTAATTGTAAAATGTTCATAAAAGCAACCAAACGACCACAACAACAAACAAAATATATAAAACAGATAACAACAAAAATATGCAGAACAGAAAAATATGTATATTTTAGATTTAATTTTTTGTTTATTAAAATTTAAAAATTATTTAATTTATTTTTGCTCTTCCAAGGGGGGGGGGGAAGTTGCCCCTCCCTGCCCTTCGCTGGCTACGCCCATGTTCACAGTCCACTGTACATTTTAAAATAATACTCGACACGTCCACGTTTAAAATGTTATGCCCCACATATGGGGCATAGGACGTTATGTTATTAAAATTATTAGTCCTACGTCTTATGAGTCACATATGGGTCATATCTAACCTCAACTATATCGATTACAAACGTGGTGTAAAAGTAGTTGTTTTTAGCAAGTAATCGTTTAAAATGAATCGAAATAAAAGGAAGTTAACAGAACAGGAGTTGGAAAATATCGTTAATAATGTGTCAGAAGTAAGTTCTATTTCCGGAAGTGATTTCGATTCGGATGCCAGCTTGCAAGATCCTAATTACAATGTTGACTATACAGAAAGTTCTTCAGAGGATGAAAACTGGGATGAAGGTGAATTAAGTGATAATGAAGAACATAGTGACGATGAACTAGATCATTCGTTATGGTCAGAAACTGTTCTTCAATTTGGAAGATTTCAGTTTACTGGAACTTGTGGTCTACAATTTGAAATCGCGCCTAATATGCAACCTATAAATATTTACAATTTATTCGTGGATGAAGAAATAATCGCTTTGTGTTGAGATTGTTCATTATACCAGTGATTACTTATATATTTTAGACTGACTTTGTTTTTTAATGAATTGTAAAATTTAATTTTTCAAAAAAAAAAAAGTTATAAACACATCTGAATTTTGATCAGTTCTTAAGATTAGGTAATTTAAAAGGTTATGGGTCCAGCACATGCCAAAATTGTGTACTAAACCAATAAAAGAGCTGTAAAAGTATATTATCAGGTGAAAAAAATAAAATAGTATTTATAACTAAAGTTGTCAAGACTGTCAACACAAAATATGGATGAATTTCCAAAATTTGCGAAATTACATGGTAAATCTGATTTTTACTCATGGAAAACGATGGCGTTAGCATATATGGACTTAAACAACCTTACAAAAATTGTTACTGGTGAAGAAAAATATCCATCTAATAAAGAGTTTTCCAATAAGAGGTGTTATTTTGATATTCAAAGAAAAATGGAATTTTTTGAGATAATTGATCGGATGTTTATTTCATTATAAAGAGGAAGGTATGCCGTTAATAATAGAATCAGCCAAATGGCTACCACTACCACGCTTACAGGACCATATCCTTTTCATGAAATTTTCCATAACCAATTCGCAAAGTGGCTGCCCTATGTCATCGATAGCCTCACGAATTCCATCTTCGAGGTCTTGAATCGACGCTGGGCTGTTGGCGTAGACCTTATCTTTCACGTGGCCCCAAAGGAAGAAGTCGCAAGGTGTTAAATCACAAGATCTCGGTGGCCAATTGTGATCACCTCTTCGAGAGATAACACGGTCCGGAAACTTTTCCCGTAAAAGATCAATGGTTTCGTTGCTTGTGTGGCACGTAGCGCCGTCTTGTTGAAAGTAAACGTTGTCCAGATCAATATCATCCAATTCCGGCCATAAAAAATCATTAATCATCTCTCGATAGCGCAATCCATTCACCGTAACTGTTTCTCCAGCCTAATTTTCGAAAAAGTAAGGTCCAATGACCCCGCCAGACCATAAACCGCACCAAATAGTCACACGTTGAGGATGGAGAAACTGTTCAACAATAACTCTTGGGTTTTCCGAGCCCCAGATGCGACAATTTTGCGTGTTGACGTACCCACCGAGGTGGAAATGGGCCTTACCAGTCAAGATGATTTTTCGATGGAATTCCGGATCATTTTCATGCATTTCAACGATCCAATCAGCAAAGACACGACGTTGTTGATGATCGGCCGGCTTGAATTCTTGTGTTAACTGAACTTTATAAGCCTTAAGACCCAAGTCTTTATTCAAAATACGGTGTAATGACGTTTGTGGAATGCCCAATTCCAAAGAACGACGAGGAATGGACAAACCTGGGCTACAGCAGCAATATTCTCAGTTGTTCTTGAGCGACGTGCACGGGTTTTATTCTTCACATCATTAACTTGTCCCAATAGCTCGAATTTGTTCACCAATTTCTGTATTGCGGTCCGACAAGGTGCTTCACGACGACCCAAAAATGTTTTAGTTTTACGAACCGTCTCTGCCAAATTTTCACCATTTTTATAGTGAATTTTAGTAATTTCAATGCGTTGTTGAAGCGTGTATCGTTCCATTTTTATTAATCGCGTAGTTTTTACTTGTCAAATGTCAATAAATGACAGCTTCAAAAGTGACATCTACCGAAATAGGGGGCTATTCAAAATAACACCTCTTATTGGAAAACCCTATAATACAACTGAAGTAAAAAGTGAAAGAAATTTTTTAAACAAATGTGAAGATTATCGCTATAGACACTCTTTAAGTAAAGTTTTTATATTATTTAATGTGGATTCTGACATAGTTCCCCAAATAACGTGTTATACTGATGTTAGTAAAATGTGGAAAGCCTTAAATGATCTTTTTGATAAGAAAAATGAATATACTCTACATGCATTGGTAAAACCTACAATTGGTATTAAATGTGAATCGAAAAATACTATTGCCGAGCACATTTCAAAATACAATGAGTTATGGTCTAGATTAGTTGAAAGAAGAGTAAAAACATCTGAGGAAGATGAGCAAGATTCCTTGGAAGCTGCATTTAGACCAATGGTAAATTCTCTTAAAGCGAAAGCATCTTTATTTTTAACTACTCTTCCCGAAGAGTTGGATAATATTATAGACAATTTAAAAACAAAACAAAACTTAACTTGTGATGATGTATGTTCTCGTTTATTAGAATTGTCAATTAGTAATTCGCCAAATGACGATAATCAAGCTTTTTATACTAAGAATCAGAAAGCTAAGAAAAAACAATTGGAATGTTCTTACTGTAAAAATAATGGAAAATGGTACAAAGGTCATACAATTGAGTATTGCAGAAATAAGAAAGAAAAGGCTCACATTGTAGACGCGTCTGAAGAAGATTTATCAGAAGAAAGTCCAGAATCTAATAATTTCGCATATACAGCATCAGTAACTACTGCCAAACAAAATAAATGGGCGTTTGACACTGGTACCACGTCTCACATGACAGGAAATAAATCCATTTTACGAAATATTAGACCTTTTAGTGGTTTTATTCGGTTGGGAAACAATAAAAAGTAAGTACAACAGAAATTGGGGACGTAACCCTTAGAGCATTATTACCTAATGGTGAAATTATAAATATCACTTTGTATGATGTACTTTATTCAAACGAACTTAAATGTTCCTTAATGTCTTGGGAAAAAGTTAAATCTAAAGGAATTAAAATGCAAGGCAATAAAAATGAAATTGTTTTATCAAAATCAGGAAAAATTGTTGGTTGGGTTATATCAGAAAACAAAGAACAAGTATTCCAAGAAGTAACAACATGTGACGTAAGTAATATCAGCGTTGCTACATGGCATAGAAGATTAGGGCATATATCATCTATTGAAGACACAAGAAAAGTAGTTGCAGATCCACACGTATTACCGGAAAATTATGCAGAAAAATTGAATGCGTAGCATGTAACAAATCAAGATGTCGCGAAAATATCAAGAGATGAAGGACATTCGTGTTCCGATGTATTAGAAAAAATTCACTCTGATAGTTGGACCATTTTCAATCAAATCTTTAGGTGGAAAATGGTATTTTGTTTCGTTTATTGATGAGTTTTCCCGTTACACCAATGTTTATTTCATAAATAAAAATCTGAGGTAGAAGAAATAATAAAAAATCACATAAAAATTTTGAGAGACAAACAGGAAAAAGTAAAAATTTTAAAAGCGATAATGGTGGTGAATATGTTTGAAATCTTTAGAAACATTTTCAATGAAAATGGCATAGTACATGAATATACTATTCCGAGAGTCCACGAAACTAATGGATTAGCAGAAAGACTAAATAGAACTATTACTATTATGTATAGAACTAGTTTAATTGATGCAGATTTAACAAAATATCTATGGTATGAAGCAGTAGCATATGCAACTTATACAAAAATAGGGTGTCACACTCTTTTCATAAAAAACCCCATTTGAATTATTTTATGGGCATAAACCTTCAATAAACCATTTAAAAATGTTTGGAGAAACAGCATATATACATATTTCAAAAGAAGAAAGGAAAACCAGTAATAAGATGGGTAACCGAGCAAAAGAAGCAATATTTGTTGGATATGCAGAGAAGGTTGGGTAGTATCGATTCTGGATACAAAACAAAGTAGTCATGTCAAGAGACTACAAATTCATATCCCACGAATCTAATGTAGTTTTAATCGAACCTATGAAAAGTCATTCCAGTTAGATGATCAGTGTAAAAATTATGAAGACAGCGATAACGAAAATATTCAATTTTTAAATGAAAATGATAAAATTGAAGATAAAACCAATATACGAAATAATGAAGAAAATATAGATAATATAATTGAAGAACAAAGAACTGTTACTAGACCAGAATGTTCGTTTGAACCTCGTCGAAGTGAGAGAATAAAAATAAAATTAACTATTCAGAAGAAGACTATTGTAATATAGCTCTGGATGAACCAAACACATACAACGAAGCCATTTCTGGACCTAATAGTGATAAATGGATTGATGCGATACAAGATGAGTTAAATAGTATGGAAGAAAATAAAGTGTGGGAAATTGTAGAAAACCAGAAAAACAAGATCGTATAGTTGGATGTAAATGGATTTTAAAAGAAACTTTCAGACACTGGAAAATAACTAAATTCAAAGCTCGCTTAGTTGCCCAAGGATACAGTCAAATTCCCGGTATTGATTTTACAGAAACATACTCGCCGGTTGTGAGGTATGAAACCATTACGATGTTATTAGCGCACTGCATACAAAATCAAATGAAAAAACAAACGGTCAATCGAAAATTGGAAGTTTACTTTATCTGGCAACAGGGACTAGACCGGATATAGCTTTTGCTGTTAACATGATGTCGCAGTTTTGTCAAGATCCGACAGAAATACACGCCAATATGGTAAATCATATATTTAGATACTTGAAAGGAACAATAGACAAAACTTTGATATCTTGGATTTGTTACATACTACGCATTCAATTTTTTCTGAATAATTTTACGGTAATATGTGTTTAATTTTGTCTTTTGAGGTTTTGCACCGTTATTCATTGGGGTTGGTGCACCTTTGCAGTTTAAAAAGTTATACTTTTCTAAAATTTTGACCAAATATTGTTTTTGACTTTTTCATAGGTTCGATTAAAACTACATTAGATTCGTGGGACATGAATTTGTAGTCTCTTGATATGACTACTTTGTTTTGTATCCAGAATCGATACCACCCAACCTTCTCTGCATATCCAACAAATATTGCTTCTTTTGCTCGGTTACCCATCTTATTACTGGTTTTCCTTTCGTCTTTTGAAATATGTATATATGCTGTTTCTCCAAACATTTTAAATGGTTTATTGAAGGTTTATGCCCATAAAATAATTCAAATGGGGTTTTTTATGAAAAGAGTGTGACACCCTATTTTTGTATAAGTTGCATATGCTACTGCTTCATACCATAGATATTTTGTTAAATCTGCATCAATTAAACTAGTTCTATACATAATAGTAATAGAATATTCATGTACTATGCCATTTTCATTGAAAAATGTTTCTAAAGATTTCGAAACATATTCACCACCATTATCGCTTTTAAAATTTTTTACTTTTTTCCTGTTTGTCTCTCAATTTTTTATGTGATTTTTATTATTTCTTCTACCTCAGATTTTTGTTTATGAAATAAACATTGGTGTAACGGGAAAACTCATCAATAAACGAAACAAAATACCATTTTCCACCTAAAGATTTGATTCAAAATGGTCCAACTACATCAAAGTGAATTTTTCCTAATACATCGGAACACGAATGTTCTTCATCTCTTGATATTTTTCGCGACATCTTGATTTGTTACATGCTACGCATTCAATTTTTCTGAATAATTTTCCGGTAATACGTGTGATCTGCAACTACTTTTCTTGTGTCTTCAATAGATGATATATGCCCTAATCTTCTATGCCATGTAGCAACGCTGATATAATCGCTTTGATGGTGCTTCAGACTAACATATACGCAAAAGAAATTCAAGAAAAGAAACGCCGTGTTCGATCAGCTCGTATTTCCCGATGGCATGGCACTGATGAATCAGAGATGCGTTCATTTATTGGTAAGTATTCCTACGAATTACTATACAAAGTTTGAAATAAATTATTATATTTAGAATCATTATGCTAATGGGTCTAATAAATTTTCCTAGCATTGAATGCTACTGGAAAACCGATCCACTTTATTACCATGGCCTGTTTCATAAACTTTCCATAAAATATAACCGATTTGCCTTGTTGTTAAAGTGCTGGCATTTTCACGATAACAAAGATCCTCTATCAGCCGATTGTCAAAATTGACAACTTACTTGATCTGATACGAAAAAAAATTAGAAATATGTATGAACCTGGGGATACTATTGTCGTGGATGAAACTATGATTCCTTTTCGGGGCAGGTTAAAGTTTAGACAATATAATCCATCTAAAACCCATAAATATGGTATCAAATTATTCAAAATTTGTACTCCAAATGGATATCCTGGTAGCACCGTTATTAAACTAGTGAAGCCTTTATTAAATGTTGGACGTCTATTGGTTACCGACAATTTTTATACAAGTACTAAACTTGCTAAATATTTATATGAAAGGAATGCTAATTTCTTAGGAACAATAAGAAAAAACAGAGCAGATCTACCAAAAGACATAATTACGCAAAATTTAAAGAAGGGTGAAATAGCAGCAAGACAAAAACGTTATATTACGTTTTTAAAGTGGAGGGACCAACGAGATGTGTACATGCTCTCAACTTGTCACGATCAAAGACTCAATATCTGTGGAAAAAAACGAAATGGCGAGGATAAGGTGAAACCAGCTGGTGTAGTAGAATATAACAAAGGTAAACAAGGTGTCGATATTTCCGATCAGCTATCCAGCTATTATACCTGCATTCGTAAATCTCTTACTTGGTACAAAAAAATAATAGTAGAAGTTGTTTGTGGAACAATGATAGTTAATACTCTTATATTGTATAATTCCCAACTCTCGACAAAGGACCAATTAACTATGCTGCAACTGAGACAATCCCTTATAAAGAGTTTGCTAAAAATTGATCATTCTAACATCGTGGTGTCAAATGAGAGACGACAGAATAAGGACAATAAAATGCAGCATAAACTAGAAGAACTACCAAGAGGTTCAGATAAAAAAATATGCAGGAAAAGATGCCACGGATGATACACAGAATTGCGAGAGAGTCTCTCGCCATCAGAAGCCGCAAAAAGGACAAAAAAGGTGAATACAATTTGTCCTGGTTGCAATCAAAGCCTGTTTGTGGCTTGTTTTGCGAAAATCATTAATTTATAAGTTTAATTTACATTTTTTACATGAAATTTAAATCGTCATAAGTTCGTTTATTTTAAGCATAACTCAATAAAATTTATATCAAAATATAGGTTTTTCTTTCCTCTAACGTCCTATTAAGAAACAATAATTCGTACTGCCACGTCCTACGTTTAATCGAGCTATTTCTATCCGAAGATTTGTGACCCATATGTGGTTCATGGACGTGCCAGTAAATGCTTCTATGACCCACATGTGGGTCATAGGACTGTGAACGTGTTAACATTCGAACATTCATTGGACAATATGTGGCAATACAAATCGCTACGTTAAGTCTCTCAATAGCAAAATTCTCTTCTTTTTTATAGAAAAGGGCAGTTAGAAATTAACTTGTTTATATTGTAAATCAGTTTACATTGGACAAATAATCCCAAGTGTGAAAATTACATTGCAAACGAATTAGGAGTGTGAACAATTTGTGATGTATCAGACATTTTTACATGAAAACCAAACTTTACTTCTCCTTATATAAATCTCAGTTTATAGAAATTTTTTTTTGCAACACTGTAAAACATGAATTACGTTATACAAAATACTGTTAGGAAAAGGCTGTTTAACACGTTCAGCCCCACGTGCCCACCGGTGGGCATTTTTGTTTTGCTTCTAGGGACCATGTGCCCACCGGTGGGCACTCAGCATTTTACATTTCAGGACAGCGTGTCCACCGGTGGGAACGAAATACACTGATTTTAAATAGCGCTTTCGAATCAGCGGTCCCAGGAAGTAAAAAAAAATATTTTGGACCAAGATGTTTACATACTGGTTTTTATTTTGAAAGAGGTTTTCCTTTTGAGAGTAATTGTACAGTTTTCTTGAAAAAAAATACTTTAATGAGCCAGAAAAAAACGAAATAAACTTAGACTTAAAAACTACTTTACACGTTTCCTTTAAAAAAATACGTTTACAAATTGAAAAAGCGAAATGACTCTAACAAACAAATAAACTGGAACTTAAAAACTACATGTTTCTGAAAGCAAGTCAGGCACATAGGAACATTGCAAGATATGCAGATGGTATTCCCTTTTTTTGCATTTGTTCTCGCAAATGTACTATTTTCTCTAATGCTCATATTTTTGTAACACACACTGCATCTTTTTCTGATTACTCTCTTTTGCCCTGGGACTTCAATTAGCTTGCAGGCTGAAGTACTTGGTTCTCTTGATGTAGATAGAAATATTTAGTTGCAACAAGACCCATAACCACTGATTCCCTAAATTTATTTATATTCATTTTTTTGTTGTCGATCTTGTTATATAAATGCAGGGCATTGACAGCTGTTGTAGAAGTTATAATATGAAAAAGCAAACGTTTATACCATTTCACAGTTCTTCTTAGGAATGGAGCATATGACAGATCTATGAACCCTTTACCTTTATTATACTCAAGGATCATATCTGGTTTGCTAACTTCTTTCCTTTTCTTCATAAATGTAGTTATTGCAGCATTATGTTTCGTACTTAGCATCAAAACATCTCTCTTATCTTTCCATTTTAATACAACTACTTTATCCTTGTTTTGTCTGGCTATAATGCTACCTTTCTGCAATTTCTCTTTTGTAACTTCTGGGGGGTTTCCTTTTCTATTCGTCCGTAAAGTACCAACTAAGTGGGTCTTTTGGTCGATTAATCTTTTAGAGAGGGAGACACTAGTGTACCAGTGTTAAGCGGCCTACCCAGTAAGCCATCCATGAGTTCCATTACGATTTTTTCTGAAACAGAAGAATCCTCGGTTCTTTCTCTGTCAGTATATACCTTAAATGACCACGTGTAACCTTCAGCAACGCATAACTTAAAAACTTTGATGCCATAACGATGACGCTTAATTGGTATATACTGGCGGAAAGATAGACGTCCTCGGAATGGGACATTGCTCTCGTCAATACAAATGAGATCGTCTGGAACATATGACGTTTTAAATTTAGCTAGCAGTAAATTCAGAACATCGGATACTTTGTATAACCTATCGTTTTCCGGTTTAGGAGGAGCTTCATTATTGCATGTATGGAACATTCCCAGCAGGCTCTCAAACCTGTTTCTGCTCATGTATTTGGGTACTGAATTTTGAAATAATGTGTTTCTGGACCAATAGTCACGTAACTGAGGCATTTACGAGGCCCATCCACATTAAAATTCCCAGAAATTTTCTCATTTCTGTACGATTTGTATCACTCCATTTTAAAGTTTTTGCGTTGCGAATAAACTCTGCCACTCTTTATGAAGCGAATCTGTTTGTTTCTTTTACTAAGAGATCAATAACATCATCAATAAAATGGTTGAAAAACTCTAGAGGGGATTTGTCTCTTAATTTTTCAAATATTTCGGAAGGGCAGCCTACATTTTGAACATCAAAACTAAAAGACAATCTATCTCCCGGTCAAGCTCCCACTGTTTCCTTCCTTGTTGTAATTGGGTAAGGGTACATCATGATCTGGATCTCCTTCAGATTCTGAAGGTTCTCCTAAGACACTTTCAGAAGATAGACCGTCGTTTACTTCTTCGTCACTCTCTTATGGCAGATAATCTTCATCCTCAGCACAGTTACCCGAAAATCCTGTATTTTCCTAGTCATCAGAGAAATTTTCAATTATTTGTTCTAACTCCTTTTGTGTTAAATAACTCCTACTTGCCATTATGATATTTTTAATTTAGATCTGAAACAAACAAAAGCATTGTAGTCTAAAAAATGTAAAATATTGCATGTCCACCTGTGGTCATGTGGTCCCAGAATGTAAAATTACATCCTGGGACCGCGTGACCACCGGTGGTCACAAAAAAGAACCTAAAAATTTCTTAGAAAAAAATAAAATACGACATTCCAAATTTCCGACCCTAAAAAATAAAATCAATAAGTTAAAGCATAACATAAATAAAACTTTAGTTCCAGGACGTAGAAACAAAATGCCCACCGGTGGGCACGTGGGGCTCAATGTGTTAAAGTTTATTTCTCTATACTATTCCACATACTATAATCCCTGCATCGTTTATTGGAATAAATTTCTCAATATTGCAGATAAACAATATAATTTTTTTTATTTAGCCTACCTATGCCGTATAAACTGCTCTGGATAAAATGAGAAATAGCCCACTTATCAAAGCAACGTTCTTGGTATTTTAATAATACCGAGATTTTAAGTAGTAGGACTAACGTTTAAAATTTTCTACCCCATCGGTGGTTGTAACGTGTCAATTTTTGGCTATCGTTACCTTAATGCAACTTTTGAAAATGTGACTGCCCTGCTTAAGGTAGGCAACTGCTTTTATTACATTTTTGTATTAATTTATTATATCTAATTGAAGATATAGCGCTTTATTGCATTGAAGGAGGTGGGTAGAATGACGCCACAAGGTAAAATGGCGTGCATATGGTACCTTGGATGATGCAATTTATTTGTTTTGTGTGATTAAATATGAAGACAGACCACGTTACGTACGCTTTTAGTTACGCCCGCTTTAGTAACCACATCTGTGCTGGTTGCCCTGGTTCGAGCATACATTACATTTACCTTTACTTTATTGAAAAGTGCTGGAAATTATCTTACGTTACCTGATAAAGTCTTATCGTATCGTCAAGAAATAAAGCTCTCAACAGCAATTCATTTCAATATAATGTATTAACTATATTTTGAATGCTTAACAAGTAAGCACGTATTCTTTTTTGTGCAAATTACGTTTTATTAAGTGGACAAATTAGATGAATTGATTTACGAACATTAGAGTAAATCTAGTCTAATATTGTTACGGAAGTTTTAGTACGGTTATTATAAAACGAAAACGACTTCGGTTACTGTTTTCTAAGATAAAAACATTTGAGTGCATAACATTATTTCAGCTATATTTGTTTACCGGTCAAACTAACTTTGTTATTACATTGAAGTTGCACAGTTTCAATCATCTTTCATTTTGAAATAATTCAATACATATAGATTAGTTATCGAATTACTATCATAAAGCTTTGCGAAAAGTTAAGTACTGCTTCATCTACTTTTATGCTGGGATTAATCAGTATATACCATTTTGTTTATTAAATACACCAACAAATACAGCCCATAAAAGGTTGTGTCGGCTGCCGGTATGCTTAACTGATTATAGCTACGGATATATCTCTGCCTCCCTTACGACCTGATAAAGAAAAGAGCTCTCAATCTACAGTAAGTTTTGTAAAAGTAATGCACCTTGCTGAGTTAAACCGTGGGGCAAACTTACCTTTTTTATTTAAGCGACAGTTTCTGTTTGTTTATGTTGGTTTGCGAGAGAGGAAGTGCTTTTTATATTTGTTATATGGTGAAAAAAGGAGCAAATTAACTATTTCTGATTTTGTCGTTAAAATTTTATTCTCGGAAATATATTTCGATTTACGCATTATAATAGACCATTAAAGCATACATCTAAAGCACCGTATTTAAGGTCCGTTGTAACTATTACCCTGCACACTGTCACTGTACACTGTGCTCTTTGCTCTGTAAATTACACACTGTGCACTACACTACCCTGTGCTATTTACTGTGATGTACACAGTAAACCTCACACCGTCCACGGCCTACTGTACACCGAACGCAGTACACTATACTGTACATTCTACATTGTACAGTACACTACAGTGTACACTACTCTTGTACACCGTACACTTTACATCGTCGCCGCAAGCCGTGCACCGTAAAAGGTACATTGTAAATCGTAACTTATAAATCATAAACCACACACTGCACACAATATACCATACTTACTGTACACTGTACACTACACTGTACACTGTCCACTACACTGTACACTGTGAATTACTCTGTACACTGCATCCTGTACTATGCACTGTACACTGCATTCTTTACCGTTCATTGTGATGAAAACTGAGCACTGTACGCTGTAAACTGTAGGAAGTGTTTTCAATAAACACAATTGAAATACCTTGCATTTGTGTTCAATATTTATACAATATTTATTCATTGGCGTATTACAAATATAATGCAATAGACGTTGCACTCTTAAAAACGGTTTAAACGGTAATGTTTTGTTAAGAGGACCCATCCTTATCCCAAACTTTATTTAAAACTGTCTGGGCCAAATTTGATTACAATAATTACAGTTTTCAATAAATGCTCTTGAAATATCTTGCATTTATGCTCAATTTAGACACAATATTTATTTGTTTGGGTAATTATCATAATAATGAGGTAGATGTCACCCCATTTTAAACCATTTAAACAGATTGTGTTTTGCTACCGGACTCAACCCATCCTTATCCCTAATTTTATTTGAAACTTTCTAGGCCGAATTTGATAACAATAACTGCAGTTTTCAATAAGGGTGATTGAAATATCTTTCATTTGTGTTCAAGTTTTCGAAGAAGGAGGGGCAATACCGCGCATCGAAGCGGAAACATTCCAGATATTTACATTTTACAGGGTAAACAGTTAACCAATTGGTAAACGTTGCTGCCCAAATATGTTTGGTGTAAGATGCATAAGTATTATTATAAAAAAAATATTTATCACTAAAATATTTTGAAAACACGCAACACGTGCTTATCGCGTTATTACCCCACCTGGTGGGGTAATATCGCGTAGCTAGTGGGGTAATATCGTGCACTTTATTTGCACTTGTGAAGTAATCAAATAAAATAAATAAAAATAATCAAAGATACTTGTAATACACTAAAAAACAAACACTGTTATCGTACTATTTTCTTTGCACTCATCGCATTGATAACCTTCGGGTGAATCCCATGCAGCGGTACCAAAGTTCCTTGTTTTTCCAAATTCGTCGCATACAATGCATAGTTGAGTGGCTAAAGGAGGAGCGTGATATTGTGCGAATTCACTGAGGTCCGATCTTCTCACATAGCGTCTTGAATACGTTTTCTCTTAGCGGAGTTCTAATGTTCTGTTGTTCTTTGTCAGCATTATTAACTTTTCGTTTGCATTTTTTATCTTTATGTCACCTTTCTGCTATCTCTTAGCCTGCTTCTGAGCTTTCGCATCTCGCTTAGCTTGTTTTTCCAAGAGAATAGCCTTCACTGGTGTAGCAGTCCAAATTTCTGATTGTTGTTTCCTTACTGCCGTTTTTTTGGCAGGTTTTTTATATACCTGCTTTAGAATAGGAGCTACATCGGATACCTTAACGATACCTGAACACGAAGGTAAAGGTTCATGTTTAGCTGTGGATGTTGATGTGTCTGCTCCGCAGTAGCACTTGATGTTGATTCAGAAATGGCTATGCATATTGACGCTACTTAAGGAGATGTCATGTGGAAGCTCCTTTCATCCTCGCCTTGTTCAGTGCCTAAAATAAGTTCTCTAAACCGTTCAGCTCGTGTGAAGTCTTCCTCCGTGAACTTAGTAAGGATGAAAGTAAATATTTCGGTAGTTCTGAATCCTGAGATTCCTTTGTCCTTAGTTGCTGTCTTTATACATGCTTGATTGAACAGGCGAGCCACCTCATACACTGTGATCTTTTCAAGTGCAGTCGAAATCTTATGCGAGTCATAAACGGCAAAGAGATCTGTTTTAAGAGGACCAAAAATGTCAAGTCCAGGGGCTGAAGATGGTTTAACGTATGAGGTGGTATTGTGAGAAACACGACGTAATTATCTTTGTATATCTAATGTTATGCGACTGGAATGATTGTCTAACATCTGCAAACTTGGATCGGCCTCAATTGATTTTACATACATCTGGAAATGCTTAAGCTATTTCAAAAACAACAAATCGTTTGATCACCCGCTGTGTGAATATGCATATATAGAACCTATAGGTCCATCCCTCTCTAACTGTAGGGACAATTGTTTCCTAGGATAAATGATCATTGAGGGGACGTAGGAACTAGATGCACTAGCAACACATAAGATGGTGATTGTCTGTCCACGTTCGGCTGAACACCCACTTGTATTTGTCCCCTTTTGTCATACACTTTTCCTGACTTTATCTGAACGGTAGTTATACCGGACTCGTCCACATTGAAGATCCTGTTACTTCTAAATTTAATCTTGCTTAAAACTTCTTCAAGGTTTCTGGAAAAAAGTCCAACAGCTTTAGCGTTGAAGGAAGACATACGGTTTATGCTAGTACCTTCTGGTGAACGAATACTTAGCTGGAGACTCCGGTTCAGAAATCATCTTAGCCAATCTTTGCCAGCTAGCTGCTTGTCTCTGTTGAATTTGTGCATTAAGTGATTAGTTTCTGCGAAATCAAAAGGTATTCGTCTCAACTGCTTCGGCGTTACACCATAAAACAAATTTCCCAATTTTACCACGCGATATGCTAACCCTACTTCTTGTTGTTTAGTAAAGACTGGTTTCCTTCCTTCCCATGCAGTTAACTACAGCCACGCTTGATTTTGAACAACTCTTAGCCTTAAGTGATCACGCAACGTTGACGCCGGAATATTAAAATTCCTAGCGGCTGCACGAATTTTAGCACCTTAGTTAATTTCAGCTATAGCGTTATTGACCTGCGCAATTGACCAAAACTGTCGTTGGGTGTTTCGTATGTAGTTTCTGACCATCTGAAATGAGAAGGAAACGTCATTGTGTGGGGCAATATCGCGCAATTTTTTGCGATATTCCCCTATACCGACCGACAAATTAAAAACCAAATGGGACGAATATTTATCTTAAAATCATCACTCACCTTCCTTATTTTAGAACGTCACAAAATTATAATCAAAACTAACAACCTTACTCTTTCATGAACCACGTGTAACTGAATGCTACAGATGCAGCAGATGTATTACATCTGGGATAACCTAATCGCTTGCCCCGGAATGTACGTGTTTTGCTGGGATTTTGAGTGTTTTCTCCAGAAACAATCATGATAATTGACTTATTGTAGTGTTAGTATATAGGGTCAACATATTTCATAGTTAGTTGGTGAATATTACTATAGTGAAAGTCACACTGAGAATGCAGTGTGGAGTCTTATGGAGCACACCGTTGCCGGTTGTCGTTATGCTGGGATCGGTTAAACCTCAAGTCCGGTCTCAGGCAAATTTCCTGCTCTCACAGATTCGCTAAAAACTTGTTGGAAGTTTGATGATGTTTATACCTTCGCCTTTGTTGAAATGCTTTCAGTAATTAATAATAATAAACAATAAATTTCAAAATTACAAAAGAATTATTTCAGGCAAAGTTAATATAAGAAAAATAAAACAAGAATTAATTGTACATTTATAAACAAATAAAATATTTACCCTTTTACACTATTTACACCCGACGTTTACTATGTTTTCAATAATTAATAATAATAAACAATAAATTTCAAAATTACAAAAGAATTATTTAAGGCGTTTGAATTTCTTAAATTCCATGTTACCGGTAATAAGTCACAAACAAGACTGAAAATCAGTATTATATTTAGGGTTGTTTGTTTACTTTTCAGTTACATTAAAAACTCATTAAGATATCTTCCCGCATAAGCCTGGTTTGAAATGATGCAAATGCATTGTAAGTAACTTTCTAATTAATACAATAATTGTTTAACGATATTTTGATCGTCTTGAAAATTCATATTTGAGAATTTTGAGTGATTTTCAAAATAAAATTTTCCGATTTTTCAAAAATAAGGGCAATTTACTCTTACGTATCGTTCGCAAAAAATAAAAAGTTTTTCATTTGTGTCCAACTATTTGGCGGCACTGTATAATAACTTCAGAGCCGACCCTGTCACAGCCATCGGACAACCGGTAACACAGTGTGCCGGCCTCCCATTACAAATACATTACCTATACCCCGCCACACTGCATTCTCGGTGTGACTCGCACTATAGTGTATATTTTACTTGGTTTACATTTTATGAACACGTATTCGTGTCCTTACGACGTTGCACTTGAAATTGATAAGTATTTTGTTACTTGCTTTAATAAGGTAAAACCCATGTGAAGTTTGATAAATAATGTACGCTCTGTTTTCTTTCCAGAAAAAATGGATTTAAGTGATTATAATAAAACCTGAGTCTTATTAACACTATCAAAAAATGATTGAACTTATTTGTAATAACTTCTTGTGGTGCTATTTTGATGTAAGGTTCAATTAAAATTCTTCAATTTGACGAGTTTGATGATAAATAACCTAAAAATCGCACGAACTTTTCAATATTATGTAGGATAACTGTTAACTTTATTCGCGTATTTCTGGTGAATTGTATCAATACAATCTTAATCTACAAGAATTAGTACAGATACTTTTTCACCATCTACGATTTTCGATAAAATTGTTTGAAAACAATCACATCTCATAAGAACGTATGTTAAAGTTGTCTAACATTAGGCAAGGTCACGCGTTGTGATATCACTTGAAAATGACTAATATACGCTAATTTATAATACTGCATTGGAGAAATTTTATTTAAAAAATCAACAAAACAAACTCTTAACTATTACATAACACTTTAATATAAATTTGTAACAATAATATAAAAGAAACTAAAACTCAACTCAGTTTATTTAAACTATGCTGGTAGAAATCGACATTATAAGATTTTAGGATTACTCAGAATCTGAATTCTCATATATTTTGCTAATTCGTGTAAAATCGAAAATTGCAAAAATTTTTTCATTTTAGATACCAAATGTTTAGTGTATAAAATAGCGATTAATGTGGATGTTTTTAATGTGTTTCTGATTCTTGTTTTATTTAAGTTGATTTGAGAGAAGATTCCACTTGAATGTGGTAAGCTTAATAAAGTGCATTTCACGAATAATTAGACCTCTACAATATGGCTGCCATTCCACTATGAACAACATCCAATTATAAAATAACTAAAATGCTATAAGCGTAATGAAAGGGATATTTTAGTTGGCTGCCCTGAACCGCATTTTCCATCCTTCCTATAACATTATAATAGCAAAAGACAAATATAATAACAAATACGACCTTCAAACGTCTTAAAATATTATTTGCCAACTCAGTAGCGTATCACGCGGAGAAGTAACTAGGTTAGTAAAATTGAAAATTTTTCAATTAAATTAATTATTGTAAGAAATAAACATCGTTAAAATAAAAGAATGTTCCAAACAAATATCATTATTGTAAAGAATTTCTGAAAATTTACCATTACTAATTCGTAATTAATGTTGAAACTGCAAATTACGCCATTAGCATAATGTGAATTAGAAATCATTAATGACCACTTGCTTTGCTTATAAATGTCGAATCAATTTTCCATTTTGCCACTATACTGTAAACAATAATTTGTAACAGTTGTAGTGATTGTGTAGTTTTATACTAAAATGGAAGAAAGTTTTGTTTTAACTGATTATTATTACAGCCTAGATCATATATATATATATATATATATATATATATATATATATATATATATATATATACATATATATGCGTAAAAAGTCTACAGAAGCACAAACAATAATTGTAAATGATTTACTACATACTTGTTCATTTTTTTAAATTTGTATTAAAATAGTTAAAATAGTATATAATAATAATACTAGGTGAGCGTGGTGATGGCGAATTTATTAATAATAAACTTATTCAAATAAGTTTTCACTTTTTATATGACAAAAGGTACTACGCCAATGAGTGCTCCCGCTTTAATGACAAATTTAAATGGCGGCCATATTGCAGAGGTCTAATTACTCCTGAAATGCACTATAATATGAATACAAATTCAGTTAAATTGGGGAATCTAGGAGTAATATCATTTGTCGATTTAATACTAGGTATGTATTGCCAAAATTCACAAATGTCACTAGAATCATTTTAGATTTGAAAATTTCTCAGTTCTAGCCACTTATTATCCATTGTCTGAATGTTATAGAATAGACACTTGGGATATTGATCTAATTTTTCTAGACTTAACAACAAAAGGATCGATTTTAACTATAACGCTTCAACGTAACCCGTCACTAAACAAATTACATAAAAAACCGAAAAAAAGAAAAGAACTTTTCACTATAAACGTCATCCTCCATTCGAGTTCGAAGATTTAGCATTAGCGCATGCACATGCGCATGACGCATCCTCCACTGAAACATCTGAAGTTAGTTAACAACGGCACAGGCGGCGGAGGTGTCCAGTAGCGTAACGTATATATGTTTGCTATATCATTTATTACTCGAGCGCGTAAACTTGCATTTGTTTAATTTATAATGATGTTAAAACGCAAAATACGAAAATCGTGAGATTTTATAGTTAAATCATTAGATCATGTGATGAAGAGCAAACAAAATCAGTGAAACTCGTGTAAAATCATGAGATATCACAATACTGTAGAGGAACGGAGTAATACGATTGTGAGTGACGAGGCGGAGTGAGTGCAATTGAATGATCGATTATCTTTTTTTGCTAAGGAAATTAATTCTTACCCCAAACTATATTTAAAGTTTTCTAGGCCAAAGGACCCTACACACCTCTTATGGGTCTTTAGACCACAGTCAAATTTTATGAAATTTTAGTATGTTATAGACTAAAACTATCTGAACAATATTTGTCATTGGACCAACTTAATCTAATGGCTAGTTTTTGATATACAGGGCGTTAAAGTGGTAGTACCTAATAAGCATTATGGCTTTTCAGTGAGTTTTAGCATGGATATACACGTGTTACAATTACATATTATACTATTTAGTAATTTTTCATTATTCTGTACTTTCTATCATTCAATACATGGTGTTTTAATAAAAATTAGTAGTGAATACTATTAAAAATTACAGATATAGCCATACGCCTGATACATACCTACACTTTCGATTGTTCATAACAACTAGTTACTTAAGATGACAATGTCACCTGTAACTAAGTTTCCTTAAAGTCATTATTTAAGTTTGCATTAAAATCGCTTTTCGATTAAACTTTCAGTGTTATGTATGTGAAATAGTGGGGAATCCCAGACAAATGACCATTTTACGACTAAATGCCGACCAGAAGATAAATATTGCTCAGAGAAACGACAGGAACTTTCACTTCCGCCAATGGACATAAATGGTAATACCAGACTATGTACAAATTGCAATAAAGGTATCATAGATGAAATTCAGGTCTATGAAAATGATCCAGATCCAACAATTATGAAGCTTCCTCTAAAATATAGTGCTAATCATTGTTTAATATGCAATAATGCTGCAAATATTCACATTTATGAGAACAGGCAAGGACAAATATTTTTATGCGAAAGAGAGTATACATACCTCGTATTTGTAAGGTTAGTCCTGTCCATCTTGATGCGAATGGTTTAATGCTTTTTCCATTAGAAAATGGTATAAGGTCCATTAAAAAGCCATACAATTTAAAAGGGCAGAGTTGGATCAGTTGTTGACAACAATACGAGAAAGTAACACAAAAATGAAACTTTTCGGATGAAAACAATTTCAGTGATGAGGAGCTAAGTACGCTGTCATCCTTAAACAGGTATCAATTTCGGAATTGTTCAACCTTTGTGCGAATGTTAATATTTACGGAAGAAGGAGAGAAGTTAAAAAAAGATTTACTGTGTTTTTATGTAAATTACGTCAAGGACTTTCAGACACGTTTTTAGCGGCGATGTTTTCTTATGGTAGCAGACAGGGTATCTCATTGGCAATTCAAAAGTTAAGGAATCATTATCCAATAATTTTGTGCCCCAGAATTTAGGACCTCGTCACATAAACCGTAACCAATTTATTGCTGAACACGTTACCAGATTTGCAAATGAGTTACTTAATGAGGAACCTGAAAACGAAAAAGCCATTATTTGTATCGATGCCACTTATGTTAACATAGAGCGTAGCAAAAACTTTCAGACCCTCAGGCAGTCCTATTCAGTTCACAAACACTGCCATCTTGTTAAGCCAGTGCTAGTTGTTGCCCCAGATGGATATATTTTGGATGTTCATGCTCCATACTTTTCCGACCCAAGAAATAAAGATGCGAGTATATTAAGATACCAATATAATCAGGATCAAGAACTAAGACACTGGCTGCAACCTGGCGATGTTGTGATTGTGGATAGAGGCTACCGAGATGCTCGAGAATTTTAGATAATATTGGCATATCTGTGCAAATTCCACCAGCACCAGAAGATAGACGTCAATTGTCAACTGTAGAAGCCAACGCTAGCAGAATTATTACTAAGCAAAGGTGGGTAGTAGAAGCTCGAAACGGACACGTTCAGTCAATATCTAAAATTTTTCGTAACTGCTTTTCAATTGCCCAAATACCCAATTTGCGGACATTTTTCCGTGTTGCCTGTGCCCTAATAAACCGCTACCATCCACCATTACATATGGAAGAAGCAAATGAAGAGCTAGCACAAGAAATGCTTCAAATGGTAAACGAACCTAATCATGTACAAGTTAGAGCGGAAAATGAAGGCTTGTTGAGGCGGCACGGCAGATGGGCACCTTTAGAAAATTTTCCAGTTCTAAATATAGCTCAATTAAGACGCATAACTTACGGAACTTTACAACTTAAACTAGCACCTTCTTACATACAGGATAACAATCACCAACTGGGCAACCACTTTTTCGAAATTAATACGGCGTTCAACGATTTAAATCTCGTTCGGCTTAGAATTAGATCTAGACATAGGAATCAAATTAAATATCAAATAATAATTAGCTATAACCCTGTTCCTGATGATGATGCTGAACAAGAAGATGGTTCTACATTTGGCTACTATTGCCAATGCAAAACAGGAGCGCGAACTATAGAAATGTGTGCACATATAGCAGCAGTTATTTGGTTTTTGGGCTATGCAAGGCACGAAGAAGGCGCTACTCAAGATGTTTTAAACAGACATGCTGCCGTCTAAATGTTCTGTTTCTTGTATATAAATCATGTAAATATTAGGTTGTTTATTTTATGTATAAGTTCCAGTTTTATCATGTAAATAATCATATTAAATAGTAATTTTTGTTGAAACACCCTGTATAAAATGTTAGAAAGTACAGAATAATAAAAATTACAAAAAAGTATAATATGTAATGGTAACACTTGCGTATATCAATGTTAAAACCCACTGAACAGTATATCAAAAACTAGCCATTATATTAAGTTGGTCCAATGACAAATATTGTTCAGATATTTTTAGTCTATAACATATTAAAATTTCATTACATTTGACTGTGGTCTAAAAACCCATGAGAGGTGTGCAGGGTCCTTTGATAACAATAACGGCAGTTTTCAATAAAGACAATTTGTACACAATTTTTATTCATTGATGTAATTTTAGAACTTTAGAAACTGCAAAGTATCGTCCACTTTCAACATATTTATTGAGTAATTAATAATATAAGTGATTAAAATAGTCCTAATTATTATGTGAGAGCTGTTCGCCTTGTTACAGTTTGCATTTAGTTTAATTGCCGAAATATAAACACAGAATAGCTAACTAAAACTTTACTAAAATAGAATCTTAATTTATCAAACTAACAATTATGGATATCAACGATTTAATCCGATTAATTAAATAACGTGCATAAAAGGACGTAATTTCACTTTAAATTAACATGCTTAATCCATTGTTACCTTAAATCGTGAGTTGTTACAAGGTCGTAACCTTAAGTTTAGGTTAAGTAAAATTTCATGGTCTGTGTTTGTAATGCAGTGATTAGTGTATTTAACATAAATTCAATACCAACATTTGCACATGGTAATTGCTCATTTTTGGAAATTTTATTGGCAATAAATAGTGATGTAATTAGCATAAAATTTTCACCTCTATTTTAAGGTCATTGAATCTTCGTAGGAGAAATTTTATGTCATGTTACATAAATGAATAAATATTTGGGATTATAATTATTAATTAGTTTTGGAATATCGTTTCACTCTAAATATTATAAATACAAGAAATACAGTAATTTTTGTAAACTTGCATTAAAGGTATTTAAAATAAAAAAAAAACATATTTACATACGTCTTAACTTATGTCAAATTTTCATAGTAACTAAAAAACATTGTGGCCATTTTGGAGAACCGACGTCATTTTTAATTTGAGTATATCAATATATAGTGAATTTTGAAAATGCATCAGGTAGGCATGTAAGGTGTTATTTTATATGTTTTTGAGGGCGCTGAAGACGTTACGCATAGTATAAACACTGGAAAGTGGTTACCAGTGGCGTAATCAGCACCAGATATTACAGGGAGCAGCGGATCTATGAACAATGTGGGTTTATTTGTGCTGGGACTTACAAATAGGGTATTTTTGTTGCATATTGACCTGAACTTGATTTTACACAACTTATACATCTCAGAATGTGTCATATGCGGTGAAAATATGAAAATTGTTTAGCTCATGTCACGCAATATATATACAAGCAATGCAGGCTATAAGCAATATAGTACAGTTTGTCCAAGATAAGGATCCTCACCATGGGAATCTCAGTACTTGTTGGAGATACAGCTTAGGTTAAATTAGGAAAAGTTGTGTTCTTTGAAGCTTATTTACATGCCGTTTAGAAACTTGAAAATTTTCATGCCCTGCTGAGATATTTGGAAAAACGGAATTTGACAATATCGATTTTATTTTTTCTGACTTTATTTGCAGAAATATCAAAAACTAACAACACTTTCTCATTGGCACTTTTAAGGTACTACATGATGGTATTTTTAGATTTTATATCCGACGTTTCGTTTTCAAGAAACCATCATCAACTTTATTTTTTATATGGCCCGAAAAAATGTACACCTGTATCTAATTCCATTTTTATTACAAATTCAACGATGTATCACATGCCATATTTTATTTAGTTAAAAGGAAAATTAATTGCATTTTTCTATTTCTTATAAGTATTTTTAAGAAGGCGTTGCAAACAAATGCTTTGTCGTCATTACCTGTCACCGATTCTGTCACTTAATATTATGATAAAATTGTAATTATCCTTGTTGTTACCCTGTTTGCCGAGCTGTTGTTTTTAGAGTAATTGTCGTTATTTTTACTGTTGTCGTTATTGTTGTTTATTGTTGAATAGTTAATATTGTGCATTTATCGTCGAATATGCCGGGTGAGCATTATAGCCATGAAGAAAAGTTTGATATGCTAACGTGCTACATTTTGTGCCACAAAATGATGTAAATTCGGCAGCAATGTATCTTAATACATATTCAGAAAGAAGGCAGCCATGTAAGTCCATTTTCTTAAAGCTGGCTCGAAATTTAAAAGAATATGGTTCATTTAAAAGCCTATTTTAACTCGAAAAAGGAGTCTTTAGAAGAAACCCAAAATAATGTTTTACAAGCAGTTGTTGAGAACCCTGAAATATCAACTAGGCAAATCAAAGATAATGTAGGAGTTGCCAAATCCACAGCTCAATTTATTTTGCGTAAAAATAGATATCACCCTATAAATTTAGGATTTGCCAAGGACTTAAACCAGGGATTTCGAACGGCGCCGGCATTTTGCGAGTGGTATACACGCGCGTGTGAAGAAAATTTAAATTTCCTTCAAAAATAATATGGTCCGACGAAAGCATGGTCACTAATAATGGTATCTTCAACCGCCGCAATACGCATTACTGGGCTCAACAAAATCCGCGTGTTAAGAAAATATCGAGACATCAAGAACGTTTTGGGTTTAATATGTGTGTGGAATTTTAGGAACTAAAATCCTAGGTCCATTTTTTACCATACTTCATTAACCGGAGAACGATACCTTCATTTATTGCGAAATGATTTAGAAGACTGTTTAGATAATTTACCTCTGGCACAGGTCAATAGCTGTTGGTTTCAACAAGACGGTGCTCCTGCACATAATTCTAGGCAAGTTCGAGAGTATCTCTCGCGGCGATTTCCTGGAAAGTGGATTGGAACCTCTAGTGAAGTGTCTTGGCCAGCGCGATCCCCGGACTTAACCCTCTGGACTTCTTCATATGGGGTTTTGTTAAAACCGAGTTTTCCAATATTCTTTTGAATCTGAACAGTAGTTACGAGAATGTGTAACGGCCGTATTTAACAGTATTACACCAGAGATGTTACGTGATGTTTTAAGCTCTACAGTTAGAAGATCATACTTATGCTTAGAAAATAACGGAAACCTGTTTGAACACCTGCTTTGAATTAAATATAAAATGCGTTAATTTCTTTGTTTTCGTTACTTAAAAAATTTCATTACTCGCCTACTTAAAAATACCTATAAGAAATAGAAAAATGCAATTAATTTTCCTTTTAACTAAATAAAATATGGCATGTGATACATCGTTGAATTTGTAATAAAAATGGAATTAGATACAGGTGTACATTTTTTCGGGCCATATAAAAAATAAAGTTGATGATGGTTTCTTGAAAACGAAACGTCGGATATAAAATCTAAAAATACCATCATGTAGTACCTTAAAAGTGCCAATGAGAAAGTGTTGTTAGTTTTTGATATTTCTGCAAATAAAGTCAGAAAAAATAAAATCGATATTGTCAAATTCCCGTTTTTCCAAATATCTCAGCAGGGCATGAAAATTTTCAAGTTTCTAAACGGCATGTAAATAAGCTTCAAAGAACACAACTTTTTCCTAATTTAACCTAAGCTGTATCTCCAACAAGTACTGAGATTCCCATGGTGAGGATCCTTATCTTGGACACACTGTATATACACAGTCCATTACCTGAGCATACTTCTGTATGTCATTTATTTACTAGAGATTCACCCATTTGGATATTGTTGGTAATAGTGTAGTGACTGAAAAAAACTTGGGTGATAGTCTGTGCGAGTGGCCATTTTGGAAAATGGACGCCATCTTTGATGCGAATTGAAAATTCACAGCATAGGCATGTGAGGTGTCATTTTATATGTTTTTTAGGGCGCTGAACACGTTCCCGATGGAATAAATACTGAAAAGTGGTTACTAGTTTATTTAGTAAGACAGATACAAATCAACATCTTTTATTTCTGTACTATTCAGATATACATTGTTTCATAAAACACGAAGTAACATTAAATGACTAAATCAATTACATCACTAAGTAGTTTAAGTATAGGACATGACTAATCCATAACAAAAAACAATATATTATGACTCCTTATATCTAAAATTTTAAACAACAGAGGTAAAAATTTACGTTGCAATATTAGTATACTTATTACGATAATCAATAATGGCTACACTTCTGCAATGGCAGTAAATGCAACAAGATATTCCAGCTGAAAAACACAAACATGAATCTCTTGCACACTTTAGACATGAGCAACTAGGCACAAGTTCGTTGCTGGGAGGAAACAGTGAAGGTATACGTGAGGGCTGTAGACAATCACCTACATCTTCGTAACCAAACTGTATAGGATCAAGTTGCGTGATGGCATCATTTAAACATGTTACATACAAATGTGTGTTGTAGTAGGCCCTTAAAATGTGGGATCTAATTAATGCACTGGTCGGTGGGGGATCTTCTATGGAAATGTTTTTCCCATGTGTGTAAAGAAACATTCGTGATGCGTCCATTGTTTTACAATTAGATCCCTTTTTCAAAACTTGTACGAGATATTCGTTTGCTAATTGTATCGACTGCTCCATTATAACTTCACTTGCAGGAATCTCGAAGTTTGTGAGAAATCCTTCGGGTGTACTTACCATTCCGGCATGTTTAGTACCTACTTTGCTAGTGCAGTCTGACCCTGTTAGGAAGTGTAAAGCAGGAAGTACATGACATATTGCAATTCGTTCCGCCATTAAATGAATTCCTTCAAGCCAAGATTCTTGAAGGTAGTCCAATGATATAACAAAAGAACTAGAACATCTGTATCATTCGATAATACCATCACTCTCTCATACCCTCTGTTTCTTGCATGTTTAATATGGGGCATAATACGGAGATCTGCCTCCTCCAACATGGTAAATTGTAGTTCTTCGTGGGATTGTCTTAAACCGGTTTGCTGTGTGGACATGCATGTGGTTGAGTTAGGAAAAGATGTTGCACTACAGAAGACCTGCATATTTGGCCATATAGTGCAGCATTTTTCTAGTACCTAAGCATGATAGGCCAAAAAAGTTTCAGTCATTAGTACGGAAAACTCACGAGCAAAATTTTTTACGATACATTCACCTATGTAACAAGAACACAACGCGCCCTATTACCGAACTACGAAACCCCTACTTTTAGGCCTGTACTGATTCCCCTTAAACGTCTTCAGCGTCTGTCTTAAAGCTAAAGATTAGTAACCAGCAGACTATTGTAGGCCTAACTATGGAGACTGCCTCGCTATCAGATAATACAGTAGACCTAATAAAATGTGAAAAGATGACATAATAACAAACATTGTAAAAAAGTAATAATTTTAGCTAACAGTGTTCCAAAACCACAATGCAAGTGATTAATTTTGATGGCCCAGGGTGACATGAGCTAAACAATTATCATATTTTCAGCGCATATGACACATTCTAAGATGTATAAGTTATGTAAAATCAAGTTCAGGTCAATATACAACAAGAATACCCTATTTGTAAGTCCCAGCACAGATAAACCCACATTTTTCATAGATCCGCTGATTACGCCAGTGGTAACCACTTTCCAGTGTTTATAGTATGCGTAACGTCTTCAGCAACCTCAAAAACATATAAAATAACACCTTACATGTCTACCTGATGCCTTTTCAAAATTCTCTATATATTGAGATACTGAAATTTAAGATGGCGTCGGTTCTCCAAAATGGCCACTCTCTGAGACTGACACCCAAGTTTTTTACCATCACTAGACCACTACCAACAACCTCCAATTGGGTGATTCTCTGGTAAATTAGTGACATACAGAACCATGCTCAGCAAATGGACTATTCGCTTCGTGCGCTAAGCTATTTTTTCGTGGATAAAATTTGTTTTTATTCACTTATACCATAAATAGCTAGTATTACTACTGAGGACAGTAACTGTAACGCTGCTTGTACATTACACGTTTTCGCCCGCACGATGAAAAGTCGCACGAGTTTGTATCGTAGTGTAGTTGCTTTCTCACTATACGATTTTAACCGTACCACTGTAAACGGTTGTAACCTACAAAAACATTATTCTTCCAGTTTTGTGGAAAGGTTGTCACTATATGAATCGGGTACAAATTATAACTTGGTTACTGTATCGACGTCGGAAAAGACAAAGGCACAAAATCGCCTCCATTGAGCGCATTCTATTAATCAGAGACGTGAGGAAGTGGAGTTATTCTACACTTTATTTGAAGATCTGAGAAACGATGCCCGGAAGTTTTTCAGCTACTTTCGTATGTCAGCTGGTTCCTTTGACGAACTGCAGAATGTTCTTTAACGGCAAAACACACCATTCAGAAATTGTATACAACCGATTGAAATGCTAGCTATGCTTTTGGGTAAGTATCTACACCGACTGTTTTTTTATCACTGTACTGTACTGCATTGTTGTATTGTATTGATAACACAAGCTTAGCAATTGTACGTTTGCATGTTTTTATTTTTTTCATTTTTTACCGAAATATGGTACAAAAACTAGAAGCTAAATTTTCAACTATGTAGTACGAAGTAGGCTTGTGGTAATAATACTATTGGGCAGTGATCACTACTGCAATATTCATCATGAGTTTCTCAGGTTAGTTTGACGGATAGCCTTGGAGAAGCAAATGTTAGATCTATAGCTGAGAATGTACCTGACGTAGCATTAAAATGGGTGGGTTTACCCCGGTTTAACAATACAATGTCACAATTATTAATCAACTATTCTATTATTCGCCCGCGTCGGTCTGTTTACTTGGAGCCCCATGTTAGAAAATGCGCGTTAAAGTCGTCTAAGAATATTACAGATGGTGAAAGTTGTGCTAGTAGGATTTCAATGTCGTTTAGGTTCCAGTTGAATTCAGGCAGATATATGTTACATATTGCAGTCTTGAATGGTACTTCAATTTGAACTGCTATGCATAAATGTTACTTTTGGCATATATGATGACTCCTCCACTTGCTCTTTTGTTTCCTGAGACATTTTTTGTAAATGATATGTACCCCCGTAGTGCCAAATTTTCATTTTCTTTTAGATGTGTTTCTTGAATGAACATGCAGAAAGGTTTGTATTTATCGATTAGGAGCTTTAATTCACAATAATGCTTTCTAATACCGTTACAATTCCATTGTAAGATGTTTTCACAAGCCATTCTGGAATGTATAATAATAATAGTTTTTTTGTAAATACAAACATTTAATAACAAGTAACAGATAAATAAATAGGATAGTATCAAACAAATAGTAAAATAAATGTCACGTAGATAATATAACAAAATATGTAAACAAATATAATTGACAATTAAAAATAAAAACGTTAAATAAATAATGTAAAAATATCACAGGTTGTTTGTCACAGATTATTTATCGCAGTTTGCCTTGTTAGGATAAGGTCTTTCTGGACCTTCCTTTCTGCCATCCAAGTTTTCTTTTTTTTCTTCTTTTCTGGATCTGTAGTTTGACTTGACTCAGATTCTTCATTTACAGATTTCGTCTCATTGTTTATTGTTGATCTTTTTCTTTTATCATATAAAACCAAGCTTTCAGCAGGAATTAAAAAAGTGTTTGGTTTGTTGCGCTTGAGTATTTTCGTTTCTTACCTCTGCACAATGTTTTTAATTAGTCCTTTCAGCTTGGGAATCAACGCAGCTACTATTTCCTTTGCTTCGCCTGAAGGTTTAGATTTCGCTGCTACCTCTACGTAACTAAGACAAGGTATAGGCGTTTTGATCGATCGACTATTTTTTGCTTAGCTTCAGCATAACTTAGCTTTTCAGTAACCTTAATTGTTTGAATTGCGACTTCTTCTATGTATTTATAGCATGATTTAGAAAGGGAGTTATGTTCTTCCCCACAGTTACATGCGGTGACTGTAGTGCAAGGTGCTTCGTGCATTGGTAGTCCACATTTACATATTGTGATTGAGCAATTTTCTGATATATGTCCAAACTATTTGCAATTTCTACATCTAAGTGTTGCTGGTATGTAAGGACGTACAGGAAGCATGTCAATGGCAGCTTTGATTCGAGTGGGCAGTTTAGGTCTATCGAACGTAAGTACAGAGCTGGACGTGTTTATAGTATTTCCGTCTTGAAGTATGCTAATTTGCTTAACGTTTATAACTCCCTCAGACTTTAAACCATCTTCTATTTCAGTTATACTACTATAATTTAAGTCTTTGCAGGTGATTACTCTCTTAGAGTAATTAAGAGTGGAGTGAGGATTTACACTGACAATAAAATCTCCAAGTTTACTGATTTCAGATAGCTTCCAAGCTTGCTTAGCAGATACCGTCTCTAACAATAGTCCGCCTTTAACCTTTTTAACCATTTTTGGTTCTCCGATCGCACCGTTGAGTAAGTTAAATATAAGGAATGGGCTGACATTTTCAAAAGTTGTTTTGTTTCCTAACAACAATACAAAACTGTTGACAAGGGCCTGAAATGACCCTTTTCGAAGTATTGAGTGGTACTTCTTCCACGTCCATTATTTGAGAGTTGGATAACTCTGATATGTTTAAGTTTTTGGGTTCCATATTAATCCCACGAGACCCTCTGAAATATAGGTAACTCGCAGCAGAGCCGGGTTACCACGAGATTATTATTATTATCATTATTATTATTATTATTATTATTATTATTATTATTATTATTATTATTATCATTTTTTCTTTGGAATTCTCGCATTTTACTGCGGTTAAATCGCCTCTCGGATCTACTAGATTAAAGTAGAGGCGATTATAACTATTAAGTTTTGTAGCGGTAAGTACGAGTAGGCTAACTCTTTTTGTTAGATTTCTATGTTCATAAATTTTCTTACTATATTGCAGGTATTCAAAATTACTGACTTTGCATCGGGGCGTATAATTTGTTATTAAGTTGAAGTATCTCCAATGTATTAAATAGTGATTTCGGTATTAACCTCGTTGCAGATATTCTAACTGGTAAAATATAAATCTTTTTCATTTTCCATTGGCGCATTATTTCGGTTGATAAGTCGTAGTTTTGATTTTTTTCTGTATGTGTTTTATCTAAGTTAGCTGTGTTCGGTATCGCAACATCTATTAAGTAAGTAACTCCTTCCTTTATATTAACGAATGCTATATCTGGACAATTGTGAGAATCAGTTTTATCTGATAAGATAAATTATTATTATTATTTTGTCTCGAATCCTACCTTCCGTTTGAGTCACTTTTCCCTTAAGTACAGCACATTTATACAGCCCAAAGCTCATTCTTATATCCTTACTGAACGCTTGAGTGGTTCTTATAAGATTTTCAAGCCACGTCTTTGGTTCAGCATATAGCTTCATATCATGCATATGCATTAGGTGGCTAATCCTTTTGCGTCTTTTCACGTCAATTCTAAATCCAGTGTTTGTGTTGTTAAGAAGTGTGAAGAGGGGATTAAATGCAATGCAAAACCTCACTGGACTCAGAGAGTCTCCCTCGAAAATGCCCCTTTCACTTGCAACTTCTCTTTAGCAGTAAATCTGTTCTCCAGCCAAATGATATGAAACTTGGAGTCTATTGGACGAGATCTTGTAAATTTTCAAAATGTGTTTTAGCTAGTTGTACGGAACCGAGTCAAATGCTTTATTATAGTCAATGTAGCAGGCATTCATATGTCGCTTTTCTGCTTGGGCGGTTTCCATAGCTACTACGTCAATAGTTAGGATACCCTTATACATACTTTTGCTCAGGTACCATTATGTCGTGTTCTGAGCAAAATTTATATATAACATTATTTATCCTTTCCGTCACCTTCTTTGTGTAGAAGACAAGTATTACCCTTAGTTAAAAACGGTGAAATGCTTGAGGATTTTTCAGAGTAAGAGGGAAGTTTCGAGGTAACGCAGCACATGCCGCCATGAACCTTTTTAGCCAGAAGTTTTGAAGGTCGTCTGGACCGGCACCGTTCCAATTCATGGCACGTTTCAGAGCGGGAATAATATCCTGCACAGTAAATCCTAGAGCACACATTTCAGGAACATTTAAAACTTCCCGTTCTACTTCGGTTATCCACTCCGCTTCTAGATCGGCTTGCTTAGTATCAGACCATGTAGTAGATTGCCAAAATTCTATAAAAGAACGCTCGTTGACTATTTATTGGTGAGTATTAGAAAGTTTAAGGTAGCTTATGATTTTTTTATTGTTTTCAAAACCGCGGTTTTGCTGTCCGCGTTTGCTAGACTCATTGTATCGTCGTCGTCTAGCGCCTCTTGCTTTTGCTTTTTGTCTTAACAAGTCGTGGTATTGACGAAGACTTGTAGTAGTGTCGGTATTTTTGAAACTCATCTTTAACTCTCAGACAATCCCGCTTATTATTATCTTTATTGTTATTGTTGTTATTATTATTATTTTGCTTCAATTTTTCAGTGAAGATACAAATCAATTTTCAGCTGTTAATTAGCCGTTGATGCACACACCTAGAGAAAAGGTGTGTGCCTTCAAGTAAACTCACTTCGAATATAGATTAAATTGGTACTTAGATAATAAAATAGAAATTTAATATAATCGAAGAAATGAGGATGTAACGATCTAATAATGGACGAATGAATCAACTAGAACCTACCTTAACGTTCCTAACGTTCTTTTCGCAAGAGTAATCTCTTGTAGGTACTTTAAATGAACGAAAAAAAGAGCTACTCTAACCTAATTCCCTCACATGCTTTTTGTCACAGTGGTGACTTTTAGCACGCATAAGGAACTACCATTTAATAAACGTACTTTAAAAGAATCAACAAACGAAGCTACTAATATTTAATTTGACGCCGACGTGCTTTTCGTAACAATAATATATCTTGTGTAAAGAATTAGGATTTAACCTCTTCAGTGGCTATGACGTATATATCTCGATTTTAATCGCGACCAAATTTTCCTTTAGGCTTTTAATGAGTTCACAGCGTTGTCGAATCTCCGATGGGTGCGTCTGTGCAGAGAAAACCGCGGTTTAATTTTTTATAAAGTGCTAATAAAAATATTGCTTTATTTGGAGATGTAGAATGTTTTGACACTGACCACACCTTTGTTGTTTTCATCAATTTGTTATATATCTATTTTAGGCGTACATATACGCTTTTTTCAAATATCACGTTTTCAATGGCCATAACGTATATATATATATATATATATATATATATATATATATATATATATATATATATACGTATCTTATATTATGTAACTAATATGACGTATATGTTCGCAAGTGACAAAAAGCCATCTGGGGTGCGACAGTATCTCTTGACTTGTTTAAAGAATTAGGGTTTATTAATCGTACTTATTAATATGTTACAACATAATGTTTTAATCTCCATTCATTTACCTCTTGTGTTTAAATAAGTTTTTTTTATTAATGAGAATAAGAAATGGTTATTCACTTACCTTATTGTATTATTATTCAAATGTATAACAAAAATGATACTGATACCAACCTAATTTGGAAAAATATATGCATCTCGATGTACTATTTACAAGGCTTTGATGAAATATATAAAGCATTTTCAGTTATAAGGTACAATTTTGTATATACTGTCTGCTGTCATGGGACGCGTTGACATCAATTCTAAATATCTAGTGTAAAATAATAACCTGTAATATTTCCAAAGTTTATGAATGACCAGCAATTTTTATTTTGTAATTACATACTCTAAATTACCTAAAAAAAGGAACGAAAAGTTAACGTGTTTCATTCGGTCTCCAAGCGGGAGGGCGGATTATTTGAGCTTTTCAAGCGCCTTCAGCCACAGTAATGGACACCCAGCAAACACACAATAAGTGTGTATGCATGGTGGGACTAAGGACGGGTGCACTTAGGATAGGATCGATTCTTAGGGAGAGTTTTCCCGACATTTGTGTGATTATACAACCACGTGTATAAGGAAAACCTCCTGAAAAACCTCATACAAGATAGACAGTAGCGGGAACCGAACCTATTACCTTTTGAATGCTGAACATATAGTGTTACCACTCACCTATAAGTTCAGTCAATTACCTAAAATAACAAATAAAAATAACTAGTGTGAGAGTTAGAACGAAAGGTGCTGAATATTTGTATCTCTTCGTCCATTAAATTTAGTATCATTTTCATAAACTTTCTGATAATTCCCCTCAAAGACCAATTGTGGTGGTAAGCAAAATGTTGTAACGTTGGTAGTATTTAATGGCTTAATTTACAGGAAAATAAAACAATGTTCAAAGTTTTGATTATTTAATATCTGCATGAGAGTAATAGCAAATGTTATGATGTTGCTGACTTGTATTTACTAATATTTTATATTTCATGTTGAGGTTTTTTATTATAACAACAAACTTTGCTGTTCTATTATTATTCGGACCTACTAATCTTAATCACATTACATATACCAACTAGAATTCACCGCCCTACTATCCATTAATGTTTGCAATGTGCTTCTCCAATAAAATAGGTTTCTTCTTCTTGGTTCTTTAAGAGAAGGACTTTTTTGCCTTTGGATCATCCTGGAGACCCATACACTAGTGTACGATTTACTACCGGGTTCCTACGCACGCATCCATAATTCGTCAGCTGCTCACGAATTCAGCCTAAATCTTCATACAGTATGCTAGTTGTACTAATGCTTTAGAAATCTTGAATTGTTTTGACATCCCGCAGTCCTCATACTAACTTGATTATTTAAAATGGTTAACATGATTAGAGTCAACAACGAAGAACTTTTAGTAAATTGTATTTAACCATTGACCATAAACAGAATTCTGTTTATAGTCAATGATCTAACGAAAGATTTGAATTTTGCGCCTACAACAGAATACTTCTGATCAATTTTTTTAGGCGCTGGCGTAACCAAGTGGTGCAAGTTGGCGAAAACTCGAGTTTTAATGTTGTGTAAGCGCCTAATTTGAGAATGTGTCCAAAGTCTGCGGGTGTGACCCTTGACGTCTTCGTCCCTGGCAACCACCAGGCCCTAACTACTGCTCTGAATAGTCCTCTCGCTCGAAATATAGAAAGTTAGAATGCTTTAAAGTTAAAAATAATAGAAATTTTATATTTAAACTGCGTTGTGTAGGACTGTACACAGTACAGGGTGGCCAACTAAGAATGCGAGGTAGTGTATCTGGGAAATTATCCATCGCAGAGGCTTGCGCAAAAAAAAGTTTACTAAAACGGCCAATACAAAAACCTGGAAAATATTTTCAAGTTTCTGAAATGGCCGCTAGGGGGCGTAACTGTAATCTTGAATCTAAGAAAGTGATGTTTCTGTGAATTCTGCTATATTAACCTAATAAAAAAATAACTGGTCTTTAAAGTCGAGGATAGTCCGAACTTTTTTTGTTTGGCACTTTTTGACGTATGTCTAAAAATAAAGTGGTGGGGGGTATTCAAAGGTTTCCTTAAATAACACCCTGTATCTTCGAAATGGCTAAGCCGATTTTAACAAATTTGGGCGCGTTGAAATGAGCTGTTCTTGGGCTACAAACGTTATAATATTTGAAGTTTTGTTAGTTTCACATGTCGTCGCTAGAGGGCTTTGTTCGACATTCGGACAGAAACGGTTAATTTTCGCAAAAAAATTAAATGCATTGGTATGACTTTTTTTCATGAGTAAGTAGCTAAATGATGCCTAAGCAAGCTCGCGAAAACCGCATTTCTATTTCTTGTTCCTAACAAAAGAAAACTATATACGAAAATCCCTTAAATTTTTATTTTTTTTAACTGTTTTTTTGGAATTGTTTCTATTATGTAAGTTGTGGCCCTAAAAAGGACCGATTTGAAGGAGGAAGGTTTTTAATACCCCCGTAAATGCTCTAAATGCTGACCATAACGCTCTATGCATTGCTGAAGCCTCTCATGACTAGACAAAACTGCAGCTTCAATTTCGGCTCTCGGTATGTTACGTATTGCGTTACGAATCCGGTTTTTCATATCTTCTCTAGTAGTAGGTTGAGTCCGAAACACGGTGTCCTTTAAGCGCCCTCATAAATAAAAATCGAGTCAAGTTAAGTCTGGCAATCGCGGAGGCCATGGAAACAGACTTCCTCTTCCAATCCACCGTTGTTGAAATACTGCATTAATATGCTCTCGTACATTAACAGCAAAATGTGCTGGGAAACCATCCAACTGCAAAAACAATTTTTGCCTTGTATCCAGAGGCACATCTTCCAACAATAACGGTAATTGATTGGCCAAAAAGTCAAGAAATACATTGCCATTTAGGGGTTGCTCGAAAAAATATGGCCCAATAATTCTGCCTCTCAATATGCCACACCATACATTTAAACTTCAGCGTCCTTGGCGCTGAACTTCAAGCAACCAATGGGGATTTTCTGCAGACCAATAATGCATATTGTGCAGATTTACTCTACCGTCACTACTGAAGGTGGATTCATCGGTCCAAAGAATTTGAAATAAAAATTCTCTATTTTCGCGTATCATGCCTAACATCCAATGGCAATAGTCTAACCTTCGATCAAAATCTTCCTCTTTCAAGGCCTGATGCAAAACGACACGACACGGGTGCATTCTTAAAGTAATTAAAAAAAGTTTAAACGAATACCTATATATTTTGATTTAGCTACTTGTTCATGAAAAAACAGTCATACCAATGCATCTAATTTTTTTGCGAAAATTAACCGTTTCTGTCGGAATGTGGAACAAAGCCCTCTAGCGACGACAAAACTAACAAATCTTCAAATATTATAACATTTGTAGCCCAAGAATAGCTCATTTCAACGCGCCCAAGTTTGTTATAATCGGCTTAGCCGTTTCGAAGATACAGGGGGTTAATTAAGGAAACCTTTGAATACCCCCCACTACTTTATTTTTAGACATACGTTAAAAAGTGCCAAACAAAAAAAGTTCAGATTATCCTCGACTTTAAACATCAGTTATTTTTTTATTAGGTTAATATAGTAGAATTCACCGAAACATCACTTTTTTAGCTTCAAGATTGCAGTTACGCCCTCTAGTGGCCATTTCAGAAACACGAAAATATTTTCTAGATTTTTGTATTGGCCGTTTTAGTAATAACCTTTTTTTGCGCAAGCCTCTACGATGGATAGTTTCCCAGATTCAGTACCTTGCATTCTTAGTTCGCCACCCTGTACACAAGCAAAAGTTGTTTTCTGACTTCACAAAATCTAACCACTTTTACATCAGCTGTGTTTCTATTCACGCAGTATTAATTTTACCCTTTATGGTATTTTTGTAAGATTCTTATTATGTAATATACATATAAAATGATGCACTTCCACATTCCAGCATTTAAATCTCAATTATAAGGATTGGCATTATGACCCGGTTCATTATTGACCAGTTCGGTTATTTCAAACACGCCCATATACTTTTACTTTTTAGGATTTGTTAATAACATATTACGGAATATAAATAACGCTTATTGTAATATATGAACAGTTTATTAAAATAACTGCCTGAAGTACAAAATGTAGTAATTGATAGTTCATTTATTGATTAAATTAACTAGGTTACAATGTTAATATGTATGTAACTATTTTCATGTTTCCTTTAATTTAATTATGACAAATTAGGTGTAAATTTTTATTTATTTATTAAAATTAAAAGGAAACCATTCGGACAGTTTATGTATTAATTATTAAGAGAGAGCGATTAAATGCAAGTTGTACCTTAGTAAAGGTTGCTCTATTTGCAACTCATTGTGGTTAGTCATTATACAATTTCGTAATTGAGACATTACTATTGCGTTAGTATATATAATTCATGTACCATATTCAATACCACAAATCGTCAAATTCCTCTATTTCTCAACTGAGTATTTCTGAAATCTGCAATTAGGAGAGAGAAAGAAAATATGGCGTATTACTGTGAGTTTTTTTTTATAAAATGACAAACCGTTTTTATTTCTTTCTTCTTCAAAGCTATTTTCCTATATTTCTGTTTACTGACTATAATAAACGTAATTTGAAAAGTGAGAGGAACTGCGGAAGTAAGAAGTACGTAACATAATGTAAGGTAAGAGCACTACAACAATGGGGTTGGCTAGATCAAAGAGAAAGATCAGTAGATCAAATACACAAACATAATGTAAATTTTTGTATTAACCCATGTAGGCCCGTAACTTTTATTCTTTTTTTTTTCAATTTTTTGTAAATAATCTGTTCATTTGGATAACTTAGGTAACCAGAAAAATAATAAAAAAAATATGTAAGCCCTACTGGCCAAAATACAGGGTGGGTCGTTAACGACCCTCTGGGCACAAGTACTTATGTAGCGCGATCTAAATAACTCGTGTTTTAGACAGGTTTTAAACTAGTGAAGATTTAACTTTTAAATATTTTTTTATTAATTTTATATAAAAATTAAGCAAAATACGTATAATATATATATTTTTTTATTTAAACAGTATTTGAATGGTATGTGGCAAAACATTTATCATGCAAAGCGATGTTGCAAGTTGAACAAGCTTTAACAGTTTTATTTCTACACACACATCTTTTTCTAGAAACGTTGGTGATGATAATATGACTTCCTTCTACTCTAACAGGTATGGGAATATTTATTTGTGAGCTAGGTCCAGGTCTTTGACGAGGTTCTCCATATTTCAGCAAAAGTGTTTTTACTACCTCGCGTCTGAAACTTAAATTATCCAGGTTTAAACCATAGCATTTGCTAAGAGTCCAGGCATTATTCATAAGAACATCCAAAATCCAAAGTATAATAGGCATATACCATTTCTTGCCTCTAATTCCTATACGGTAGTTTGAAATATTGTTGTCCATTAAATCTACACCACCCATATTTTTATTGTAGGCTTTTATAAGATAGGGTTGAGGAATCTCCATACGTTTCTTTTCTTTTGAACAGTACCTTTTTGCCGTTTGTATTGGCTGAGTTCCATGTTTATTAGAAAGCATGGTGACCACCGAATTATCCTTCCATCTTACTGCCACGATACCATTGTTTTTGTCAATTTTGGTGACGAATTCTCCTCGGTTCTTCTTTTTAAAAATACTTACACTTGGCAGAGGGAAATTTTCTGTACGGTTATCGCGAACTGTACCGGTTGCTAACAATTTTTGAGAACCCAGAAGTGTAATCAGTCTTGGAGACGTAAAAAAATTATCAAAGTAAAAAGAGAATTTGTGATTCGGAAAAGAATTCTTTACAATCATTGCAAATTCCCACACAACTGATTCTCCTAACCCTTTTACTGGTAAATCGTCTCTTAAAACATTTGATCTTCCTTGGTAAATTTCAAATTGTAAGCAATAGCCAGTTTTTAAAGCCATCACCCACCCTTTAAAGCCAAAACGAATTGGCTTTCCTTTTATAATTGTTTACATCCATGCCTTCCAAAGTATGGAATCATGGATTCGTCGATGGAGATGTTTTCTTGTATAGGTGCATATTTTAAAACTTTTGTTTACTTTATCAATTAAAGGACGAAGTTTTGCCATCTTATCACCTACTGCTATTGTAGAATTATCCACTAAATGTAAATTAGTAAAGATTTCAGTGAACTTATTTCGGCGCATACTTTTTGATACTAAATTATTGGAAACGTCTTCCGATTCTTCCCAATACATCTTTCGTCTCGGCAAAGTATTATATCCAGTAAGATATAAAATTCCTAAAAATGTATACATTTCATTTTTAGAAATTGTAAGAGGTTTATTTCTCGATGAAGCATATAATATAGTTTGGTCAATTAACAGATTCAAAATATCACTATCCATAAATAATTTAAAAAACTCAAGAGGGTGGCTGCTATTATTTAGAGTAAGAGGTGGAGGATAGCTATAGTTATCATTAGTTGACGGGTTAGTGCACGGTAAATCGCCAGAACTCCATTGGCGAGTAGGAAGAAAAATTTTAGCTCTTTTTTTCGGTTTCGACGTTGACGGTATGTCAATAACGTTCTCAACAATATCAATATCTTCATTAACGACTTCATGCTCGTTGTTATTATATTTGATAATAACTGCTTGGGCTTGCAATTGACCTTTATTTAGACGATCAGGATCACAACACTCTTCGTCTCCCGAATCTTCATCTGTTATTTGACCGTTATTTTCAGGAGGTGTGATTACAAAATCGTCAAAATTTTCTGCAGCTTCAAGTAACTCGTGAGCAGTAAGAGGTCGGCCCCTAATTCAAATTTTAAGTATAGTATTCAAAAAACTTTCGCAAAAACTTTAATTTCTTACCAATAATTACAACTATTATTCTTTTCTTGATTCATTTTGAAAGTATATAAAGTTACAGAAAAAACATAAAATACAAATTTACACAAAACTGAACTAGTTATAAATTAACACCTACTCAAAACTAGCACAAAAAAGTAAAAAAATAATTGTTCTTCTTAGTCAAAGGTTGAAAGAGAACTGAAAAGCTATATACTAAGAATAATCTCATTTCTGCACTGATATGTGCAGATAAATAGGTATTTCTTTACTAAAGACTTCGGTGTTCCCAGTGGGTCGTTATCGACCAACGTAGTTTTATCAATAAACAGATGATATTATTCATAAATAAATGATAAATGCAATTTTGCGAATTGATAATGTAGAACTTCAAAATCATAAATGCACAAGCAAATTTAGCAAAAATTTAATCAGTTCATCTGAAAAAAAAATTGAAGGCAACGCTGCAACAGCTTATTATATTACCTTATTCCAATAATTATTTTATAGTGGTTTTAGATTAAAATCATTGATAATCTTTTTGTATTAAGTAGAGACAATCCTTCTCAATCGTATTTCGATAGTTTTATTTCAATATAATAAAAATTGAGTTGACAGTGAATTCATAAATTGGGTGGGTCGTTTTCGACCCGCTGGTATTAAATGGGTTAATGTGTGAGAACTACTGAAGTATGTAAGTGTTCAATGGCGTTACGGAACGTTAAAGTTACGTACCTTTTATTTACTTGATGGAATTCAAAATTTGTGTATGTTAGTTTAAGCCAGCTGAGCTTATTTTTTGCGATAATAAATTGAGTCAATAGTGTTAACCTAAGTTTAACCTAAGGTACACAATTTGAAAGAAAAACGAGTACATATATTTGGGCGAATAATACTAGAATTACTTTTCCGAGGTTAATGTTAATTTTGGAGATGTTTGACATTTTAAGCAAACTTACTATGGTTACGGTATAGATAATCGATGTTACTCCTAGGTAGATGAAATAATGACAGCATTATGTCAACTCAATATGGTTATTTGACAGTGTAGTAAAGCACGCTGGAGCCGACATATTTTTATCAACAGTAAAAACACAAGAGCTTTTATTTTACCGGATAAAGGAGGGGGCACGTTTTAAATGTAAAATACCTTTCGGTCAGAATTTAACCAAATTTTGATATGTTCTAGAACTTGACCAATTGATCAAATGTCTTCATTGCCCGAAAGCTCAAAGCTCAACAGTTTTTGATATACAGGGTCTGCAATATCACTATTTGATACTTTCAATATATCATAAAATGGACATTTTTGCCAATATTAACGCAAAACTTAGTGAAATGTTATTTTTTTGTGCTACTGGTTACAACCTTTTCTTTACTTTCATTTTTTTTGTACATACACCTGATATACAGGGTGAGACCAAATATATGTATCTGAAAAGAATTATACGGTGGTATTGTTTTGATATTTTGGTGAATGGAAGTTAACACATATATATGTCCATTTAAATTATTATTGCAAGTTAAGTCCCCTAGACGTCCGTTATACAGAGTGTTTCATTTCTTTAATAGATTTAATTGAGTATTATTATACTTCCTAGTTAATTTTCTGATAACTTAATTGAAATGTCTATATTAAAATAAACTATTTGCTAACTGTATATACCTACATAATAGTCACGATGTGTTTATACTGATACTGGGTGTTCAAGTACCAAGGACCAAAGCGATATCTTAAACTTCATATAGGTACGGAAAAACCGTTAACATAAAATATCCCTTGCAATTGGATGTCGTTGCGAAATACAAAGCTTTTGGGGATTGACAGATAGAAAGGTTAGATGTGCTTCATTTATTATGCTCACTATTTTCTAACAAAGTTTTCAGTAGATTCTTTTGATAAAGAAGGCGCTTGTCGAAGTTCATCTTTATTTTGCAAAACTAAGAAAAGAAAATTCTTTAAGATACTAGTGTCTTCACTGTTCACACCATCGACAGACCGGTTTCGCAGGTCTACCTCCATCATCACTACCGCTTTGTACAGTCATTGGAAATAAGAAATGTTTATGTAGAAACGTTAATGAACGTATTTTAATATATTAAAAATATCTAAGCTTAATAAGATATCAGTAAATACCTACAGTTAACTCTTTAAGATAGTTATGTGACAAACGTGGGAATGAGGGAACGATAATTTCATTTAAATCAACCCATCTGCCCCTTCTAGCGCGTAAGTTTTCCTCCACAACCCTGGCTTGAACAACATTTGGCTCTTGAACTTTTTGAAGAATATTTTCAGCTAGTTCAATAGTAGCATCTTGCATTAAAATGGGTGGAAAATATTTATTTATAATTGCTTCAGCAATTTTAAGAAAATCAGCAATATTACAAATGTGGGGTGTTTTTATCTTAAAGCTAAAAAATAAAAAAATTGATTTTAAGTACCCATTGCGTGCTTCTACGATCCACCTGGTTTTCGTAACGAGACGACTATCATTAGCCTCTTCTGTGGATAACTGTAGCTGACCTCTGGGCAAAAAGGCTGGCATTTTAAAATTAATACCTAATCTATTTAAAGCTGGAATAGCATCCAAGTACCCGCGGTTGAGAATGAAAATATCTCCTTCATTAAACCATTCACGCATTCCATTCACATCTCTATTAAATTCACTTATAAGTATGTTAGCATCGTTGTTTTCAGAATTTGAGAAATATGGTCGTTGAATGTCTAGAATAAATCCGCTCGGGGCAACAAGCAAAGATGGCTTGATAAGATGTTTACCCTTATAAGTGCAGTAGGATTGTCGCAACACTTTAAAACAAGAACTTTTCTCTATTTCAAGATAAGTACAGTCATTATACACTATAACTTGAGGCCGATCCAGGTTTTGATTATATAGACGATTTGGAAAAGGAGTTACATGATTTTCGATGTAGCTCTCTCTTGTTGTAGCAGTAAATCCAATATTTTGTGGTACAAATCTTGTAGAAAGAGATTGTCTAACTAGAGATATAGCTAAACTGGCTTGTTGTCTTGTGGAATAATTAAAAATAACCGCTAAAAAACTATCACTAAGACCTTGTCGTAACTTGCACAGGAATGCTAAGAGATCTTTTTTACTTACATATCTCAAAGAATTTCCTATTCTAACGGGGTCACAAAAGTTGAAAAGATTATTAAATTGATCTTTGGTTATAGGAGAAACTGCTTTAAATTGAGAATCTGTGAAGTTATTTTCGTCTTCGTAAGCCGTGTGGTAGCTTTTTTTCTTAATTTCCTTACGCAATGCTTGTAAAAAAATATAAATCTCATTACCTGCTAATAATAGCCGATTTACATATCGTAACCCAGGGAGCAGAAACTCAAACAGATTACCATTCCCATCCAAATGAATATTACAGCAGTACGTATCTCTCTCAACAAAAATATTAATTCTGCCTTTCATGGAAATTTTATGTATATAATTCCCATCGTTACAAATGCAGGATAAGTGAGTTGACCTTTGTAGCACATTTAGTCACAAACAATTTGGGTTATTGTCTATTGCTTGAATTTCCCTCACAATAGAAATATTGCAGACATTGCAGATTCGAGTTTCTTCTATTATGACCCGCTCTGGTAGATGTGCTTCGCGGTGACGTGCAATCACAATTTCCTGCTTTCTTGCATTTACCTCACCACTTATTTTCACCATAACCCTAGGAACTAAAGCATTTCCACAAGCAAAACATGGAATTCGATTCATTTTTCACATAAACTCTTCAACGATTTTAATTCAAAAAGTAGATTTGCAACTAAGCATCACCAATATCACTTAATTAGTGGATTAATTTTTGACGTTTCATAGCCACCTACTATATTGTTGTTATTTTATAAGTTTGGGAATAGAAAAACATAATAATTGTAGTATGAAAAACGGAAAGAAAAGTGCAAAATCATTACGGTTTTGGTTTAAACGAATAAGTAAATACTAAATATAACTTTATTAGAAAATAGTGAGGATAATAAATGAAGCACATCTAACCTTTCTATCTGTCAATCTCCAAAAGCTTTGTATTTCGCAACGACATCCAATTGCAAGGGATTTTTTATGTTAACGGTTTTTTCCGTACCTATATGAAGTTTAAGATATCGCTTTGGTCCATGGTACTTGAACACCCAGTATCAGTATAAACACATCGTGACTATTATGTAGGTATATACAGTTAGCAAATAGTTTATTTTAATATAGACATTTCAATTAAGTTATCAGAAAATTAACTAGGAAGTATAATAATACTCAATTAAATCTATTAAAGAAATGAAACACTCTGTATAACGGACGTCTAGGGGACTTAACTTGCAATAATAATTTAAATGGACATATATATGTGTTAACTTCCATTCACCAAAATATCAAAACAATACCACCGTATAATTCTTTTCAGATACATATATTTGGTCTCACCCTGTATATCAGGTGTATGTACAAAATAATGAAAGTAAAGAAAAGGTTGTAACCAGTAGCACAAAAAATAACATTTCACTAAGTTTTGCGTTAATATTGGCAAAAATGTCCATTTTATGATATATTGAAAGTATCAAATAGTGATATTGCAGACCCTGTATATCAAAAACTGTTGAGCTTTGAGCTTTCGGGCAATAAAGACATTTGATCAATTGGTCAAGTTCTAGAACATATCAAAATTTGGTTAAATTCTGACCGAAAGGTATTTTACATTTAAAACGTGCCCCCTCCTTTCTCTTTGTAACAAAATAATTTTGCCAATCAGTAGTTTTTCGAGAAAAAACTACTGATTGGCAACAACGTCATCATTAAATGGCACATTTTACATTGGAGTTAATTTATCGCATAAAAATAACGACATTAAGCCGTATTTACATAGGATCCAATATATCATACACTAGATAAAGAATTTACAGCGCACAAACTAATAAGTATTGTATTTACGGTGTGATTGAATTTAGTTGGTTAAAATAGAAATTTTAACTACGAAACACATAGTCAAGCAGAATGTTGAAGACTTATTGGAGCCACGGAGGCGACGCACAGAGGTTCGAAATCAAGTACTAGCTAGACAAAAATGATAAAAATGCATGATAAAATAAAACATTTCTACTAATTATTTATAAACTAGATTCCTTTAAAAACAATTTCCGTTACAAGAAATGTCGCGTATAACAGGAGATACCACAGTACGAAGTGCGCTGTTATCTGCTCCCGCGGCACGTGTGACTATAACCTGTTAAAAGCGCATACGTCAAATATACCGGGTGTCCAAAGCGTCTAGCGACGGAAGATTGTGGCTTCGCTATTGATTTTTCATCAAAATCCTGTATACAAAAGTTATATGGTTCCAATACGTGCACAACTTAAAAATATTTTAGCACCTACAGGATGATTCGTAAAAGTAGGGAAGGTATCAACTTTTTTATTTTAAATTGAAAACCCTGTATATCATTACAATTTTGGATAGCCTAATGAATAAGCTTTTCAACGATGTATATACTTGTACATATAAAATGCAACGTTGCCAAGTTATTTAACAAAACTGTATTTTTTTCCTGAATGTAAGGTTAGCAATAAAAATTAATTCTTGATTTATTATCTAAGTTGAGACAATTTAGTTCAGGGATATAATTAAGCTAGGTATAGGATTTGAAAAGATGTAAACGTTTTATTTTAATAGGGGAGAGAAGGCTCCGTGTGAAACTTTAGCATGTTTAACGTACATCAATTCTCTTATTTCAAATGGAACACCCTGTATATTTTGATATGGGCGAATAGTACTCTTAAAGACCTAACTTTTATCTAAATACATTGATAACGCTAAAATTTATAATTTTTAAGATATTTTCTTTTTTTAAAATTTTTTTATAATTTAATTTAATAGTTTTAATTTAATAAAGTGCCATGATTTAAAAACAATAAAACAAAATTTTAATATGTCAATTAGGTGTATTTTAACTTGATTTCTATCAAAACTACATTTTCACTACATTTGTCTTTAGAAGAAAACTTGAATTTAGAGTTGACTCTAAATTTTAAAATGAAATATACGAAAAACGAATTAATTAAAATGATTTACATAATAGGAGAAGCCCAAGGTCTTGCTTCTAGAATTTACAGACAAAAATGTCCCGATGCCCGTTGTCCAGATGAACGAGTTCTTGAAAATTTAAAAAGTAGTTTTAAGGAAACAGGATCGATTGCACATAAAAAGAACAATTGTCCAAAACCTGTAAACAACGAGGAAACTCAACTAGTGGTGCTTCAAGCTTTACAAGAAAACCCTCAAATATGCATTAGAAACATTGCAGTGGAACATGGTTTACGGAAATCAACAATACACAATATAATTAATTAATATAAATACACCATCCATACAAGATCCAACTCCACCAGGCATTGGATGAACATGATTTTGAAAATAGATTAAATTACTGTCGTTGGGGATTGCAACAACCGCATAATTTTTTTAATACAGTTATGATGACAGACGGATCTACTTTTCATAACAATTATTTTTTAAATAGACATAATTGTCATTATTACGCCATGGAAAATGCACATATAATTAGATACAGAAACAATCAGCATCGATGGAGTCTCAGTGTTTGGGCTGGTATTATTGGCAACCGATTATTAGGACCCTATTTTTTGGAAAACAATTTAAATGCAGTAAATTATTTAAATTTATTGCAAACCAACATGCTACCATGGATTTACGAGAAAATCCCTTTCGCTAATGAGGAAATATGGTTCCAACAAGATGGCGCTCCTGCACATTCGACTCGTGATGTGACGGAGTTTTTAAATCAGTAATTTCCTGATCGTTGGATAGGTCGTCATGGGCTTATCAGGTGGCCAGCTAGATTACCGGATCTGACTTCCACGGACTATTTTTTATGGGGCTACATTAAAAATCAACATCAACTGCAGAAAATATGAGGGAAATAATTCAACAATCGTTTCGGAATGTAACGTTCCTATAGACAACAAGTGAATCAGTGCATTGAGAACAGAGTAGTTGTTTGAACCTTATTTATACTTTTTTTAAGTGCACATTTACATATGTTCTTACCTACTTCTTGTTCTTGTTAATTGTTTGTTTATTATTTCAATATTACATTGTTTAGTTTATTGTTAAAAATATTTAATAAAATTAATTATTGCTATTACTAATCTGGTATTGTGACTTGAAATCATGGCACTATTAAATCGTTACGTTATAAAATAAAATAAAATGGAAATGTTTTAAAAACTATAAATTTTAGCGGTATCAACGTATTTAGATAAAAGTTCTTTAAGAGTACTATTTGCCCATATTAAAATATATAAGGTGTTCCATTTGAAATAAGAGAACTGATGTATGTTGAACATGCTAAAGTTTCACACGGAGCCTTCTCTCCCCTATTAAATATATCAATAAAACGTTTACATCTTTTCAAATCCTATACCTAGCTTATCCCTGAACTAATTTGTCTCAACGTAGATAATAGACCAAGAATTAATTTTTATTGCTAATCTTACATTTAGGAAAAAAGCATTTTTGTTAAGTAACTTGGCAACGTTGCATTTGATATGTACAAATGTATACATCGTTACAAAGTTTATTCATTAGGATATCCAAAAATGTAATGATAGACAGGGTGTTCCATTTAAAATAAAAAGTTGATGCCCCTTCCTTAGTTTTACGAATCACCCTGTGGGTGCTAAAATACTTTTAAGTTGTGCACGTATTGGAACCTTATAACTTTTGTACAAATGATTGTAATGAAAAATCAACAGCGAAGCCACAATCTTCCGTCGCGTGACGATTTGGACACCCGGTATATTACGAGAACCTTAAAATTAATGTTATTACAATGAATACCTTTCCGAAAGGTATGTATTTCACATTTTACTTATTATTTTAAGTTTATTAGTTATTAGAATTAGTGAAAAACCGGAAACATTTAGTCGAGAATTCTACGTGAGCAGGAGAGAACTATTTGAGGAATTGAAGACTAATCATTTACAATTCAATGATAAAATTTGCGAAAAAGCCTGTTGGAATATTTAACAACTAAGTTTAATTTAAATGATTGTTCGGAGCTGATGTTAAAGGAATTATGGCATGCAATTCATTTCATTCATACATGATATCAATTGCCCAGCGTTGGAAAAAATGTACTCGCAACAACGCAGGTTTTTTTAAACAAAAATTTTGCCTGGATCAAAACCTCTGTCGTAATTTCCAACATTGGCCTAGTAAGCAGTAGTGTCAAAAGTACAGAAGTGGAAGTACAAGAGACTCCCAAGGGAGGACGCCGACAAATATCAAAAAAGCTTATCAGTCCACAAATAAATGCTCCGAAGCATTGTCACTAATGGTAACTAACCAGTTAACAAGGAAACATTATCAGATTATTCGACTTACAACGGCACAAACAGATTTAAAAGAGTTGCATCCTCCATATTATAAAATACTTGAGTCGAAAAAAGCTTGTTACCCAAAGAAGACCTGACGATTACCGAAGCTGGGACAAGTATTAAATTGCAGTCCTTAGTGGACTTAATAATTAAAAGTCTGTGTATTGTACAAGAAGTATTGAAGAAATGTTACAAACGTAAACATCTTGTTTAAATGGGGTATGGATGACAGCGGTAGACAAAGTAGATACAAGCAGAAGCTCGACGTTGAAACATCGGACGATTCGTGTGTACTCGCTTCATCTTTGGTACCTTTAAAAATCGAAAGAACAGACGCAAACAAAATTCACATTTTATGGAAAATCCCAAAATGTCCTCGACATCGTATTGCAGATCGATAAAGTTTCGTTTTATCAAAGAAACCGAAGAACAAATTCTGAGTGAATTTAAATTTATTCGGGATCAAATTAAAACCCTTACTACAACGCAGATTTAAATAACATTTATGGAGGTTTCTGCACTATTTGAAGAAACTATGGTAGATGGAAAGGTGGAAAATGTCTTTAGCTTCGAACACATCCACCCAACTCCGAAGGATATGAATAACTTGGCAGAAGTCCAAAAACGACCTATTAGTGAAACGACATTTTCCGTAGGATTATCTACTCTTCATGCTCAAATAAGGCTAATGGAATGTATACTTCACATTGCGTATCAACCTGATATTGAGAAATGACAAGTTCGCGCAGAAGAAGAAGAGGCAAAAGTGAAAGCAAGGAAGAAATTGATTATTGACAAATTTCGGAGCGAAACGGGTATGCTGTTAGATACGCCAAATCAGGGAGGTGGTAACACAAACGATGGAAACAGTGCACGACGATTTTTCAAGAAAACAGATATTACGTGGAGAATAATTGGCATAAATAAAGAATTGGTAGATCGATTTTCGGTTATTCTGAGAACAATAACATACGGTTATGAAATACGTCATGATAAATTCGAATTAGCTGTTGTGGTAGCAGAAAGTCGTAAGTTGAGTCCATTCTTACTTTTTTCCTTTGGAACCTACATATACTTACGTAGGTATAAAAGGTTATGCAATCGAAGTGTTTTCACTATCGCTTAATGTGTGTGTGTGTGCGCGCGCGCGTGTGTGTATGTGTGTATGTGCGTGTGTGCGTGCGTTCGCGCGTGCGCGCGCGTGTGTGTTATTATTTTATTTGAAACTATATACATATTTTTCATTATATATACATTTTTTCCTTAAAGATAGAGGTGTACTGTTATCTTATGCTAACTGTTAATTCTCCATTAGTTACACTACACAAGACATTGTTAATACACCATTTTTCTTAAAAGCGGCTACATTTTTCTTTCTTAAATGCCACACATAACCCATGTTTATCCTGAGTAGTAACTTCTCCTTATATGACTCGTTGTAATCGCAATACCTGTTGGATCGCAATGTGTCAGTTTTACATTTGTAGATTGTACCCTTAGCTATAGTAATTAATGTGTTAGATAGAGTATAAGAAGGCTAGATTAGTTTGAACACAATCATTTGCACGTAATTCCATAACTCAATTGCTTTGTGGCACGTTAGAATTATATGCCAAGAAGTTCCAATTTTCGTACGGCCAAAAGGGCAATAGCGAGATTCTCTTAGGCCCACTTTTTGTAAAAATACTGTATCTTCTAACTTCTCCTTAGCAAGACGCCACGCGATGTGCCTATCCGCTCCAAACGTTAAACTATTGTAGAACACCTCCCAATGTATTTCCTTTTCCGATAATTTTCCTATTAGCTTTTGATGAATTTTATGAAGGCTGATTGTTAATGTTTTTTTGAAACAGCTTTTGTGAACTTTTTGCAACTTTTTCTTTTTTGTTACACAAACTTGAGTAGTGTAAGAGTAATTCGTTTTGGGAACTTCTGTCACTCATTGCAAATTGATAATTGGAGTTGATAAACTCTTTAATTTGATTCCAGTGAAAGAGTAGGTCCTTCCGTTGGGCAGCACAACATTCACCTATCTTTGCTATGAGTTCATCGCTTCCTAACCATTTGTCGTTTTCCATAAAATCTGAAAGCGTCTTGAAACCTGTTCTGACTCAATGACTCACGAATAATGATGGTTTGCATCTTTTTATGAGTTGAAAATTTGTGGTTGGATGCTTCTTATATCATCCATCCTCCTTGCAAAATTTTTCAGTTCTATTTACTAATCGGAAAAGATTTTACGATACACTGAACAAATAAGGAATCTTCCAGTTTTGTGTTTCCTCGTGTTTAGAGTTGATCAGTTTTTGGACGGTTAGCAAACGAAATCAATGTGACCTTGAAATCAAATGAACTAATCCAATTCCTCAAAATTCGATGGGTAGATCTTGTTCGTGTACCCAAAGTTTTCCAGATGTGCGCGCGTGTGCGCGGTGGGTGAGTGCGTGCACGAGCGGGGGCGGGTGGGTGTGTGCGTGCGTGCGTGCGTATGTGTGTTTGTGTGTATTAGAATTATTATCTGGTAGCAGAAAGACATACGTTGAATCCATTTTTAATTTTTTACCTTAGAACCTACAGCGCTAAATCGTGTGAATGCGTGCGTCCATGAACGCATTCTCTACGCAATTTTTTGATGCCACGTGTATTTTGATTGCAAGAATTCTGAAGAAGTATTTAAGTGTTCGTTCACATTATTTCAATGTCTGAATAACATTATAGGAAAATGTGTAAACATATTTTTTAATAATCATTCTATTTTATCTAATTTTTCTTTATAAAGTTTCTTAATACGAAAGCAAATAAACCTCAAAAATTGAATAAGATTTAATTGTTATCAACAATTATTTAATTATCGATATTTTTGTGGAAACGTGCGATTTTGGATTTTCTTTGAAGCATATGTCTATTAACTTCCCTACCTGACACGAAGATCCAACGTCTATCTGACAGAATATTTTTGTTGTTTTTAGAATGTTGCTTATTTTCATTATGAACTTATTACAAAAGAAGTCGCATAATTATGTTAAAAATGTATTATTTAATTTCTTCTAATTTCCACTTTGTAGCTCGGAAGGCCGTATCTGTACACGTTGCCATCAGATAGTCAACAAAGTCTGTGATCTTTAATTTTGGTGCCTACTGTTGTGAGATTTTGATTACCTTTTATTATTTTATACGGGTAAGGTCGATTGAAGTAAAGAGTGCAATCAGTTCCAAGCGTCTGGAAAAAAGATGATATATTTACAGCAACTTATAGTGTTATTTTATAAATATATGGAATTCAGCCGGTGGTCTTCTGTAGCTGACAATTACATTTTTTGGCTATTAATTTAATTAAATTTAACGTTATTTGCATAGCGGGCACTTAAACCAAAAGTGAAATGTGAAAGCACAAGATCATCTATCTCATAATAAATTGGAGATTTTAGTGTGTGTACAAATTTCTAGTATAGCAGGATCCGCTGTAAGTGTCGTATATAGGATCGGTAGATAATTGTAACGGGGTGGCAAAAAATCTAGAAAGCTAAAGCTGTACATAGAAGCGTTATAATTTATTTTAATTACAATAAAATAATTAACAATGTTTTATAGTAATATTCGTCATACCACAACTTATTTTTTGTAAGAAGCTATTACTTTGTACATTTAAAATTTATCTGCTGCAATTAATCATTTTAAATTTATATTTTTAAAAATTACGCAAGCCCTTTGGTGGTGTATTTTTTAAGAAAACAATTGTACTTTAGGAACGTGTGATTGTTAATTAGATACAGGTGCAGACTTTAATACCTGATTAGGTAAAATGCATAATACTATCAATGAGAATAATTTTATTTAAATAATTATATTCATCAGAATATCGGTTATTGATTTGGTATAGGTTACAAACTCATTTGCTGTCGATTTTTAATTCAATATCAAGCTGTCCAAAACAGTTAAATTTGCAGAGTTAAGCAGGTAATTTTAATTTTTTCCAATTATCATATCATTCAGTTAACTCTGTCAGAATGGTTATTTTCACCATTAGGTCAAAATTTTGTTTGCAATGACGCCATCATATGTGTTTTGTTAGTACTCTACATTAATGTGTCAAACAGCTCTAATATGTGCGATAATCGTCAGCAAATGTCTATTAAAAATTTATGACGCCAAACAAAGAAATTACGGTTTGCCGGTTGAGGTTTGAAATGCGTTTCTGGACGATTGTGCGGAATTCAAAGTTGGTACTGCTCAACGGAAGTATGAAACATTATTAACAGGTACGACTACAATTCACGAAGCCGCACTATCATCAACGTGTATCTTGTACAGTGACAAGAATGAAATTTGATTTATGGCTTCGACTGTCAGTCTCAGCGATTGTGTGCATAGGGATTTGTTTATCAAGAGGCTTCCGGACACAAAGATTTTGTCTACTGTGTATCGCTATTTTACTGAGATATCCAGTTTGTGAGTTATGAATTAGAAGAAGCAATTTACAAAAATGGACCTAAATCCATTAAAAAAGGACAACTTCGGCACACTTTACAGATAATAGCCATATATCGTTGTAGCGTGTATTAAATGATAAGCAGTAATTAGCTGGCGCTGACTTTTAACCTAAACTTCATGTTGTTTTTGACAGTGTTGCTGTCAAAAGATAGATTACTACTTAACGATCCTATTTACTGATGAGGCATCATTTTAAAATTATAACTGTTTGAATTAAAAAAATACTTATAAATGGTACCATGGTAACACATCCGATAGTGTACGCGTATCCCCCATACACGAACACCCCTTATTGCTTTCTTACTCGCTCATAAGTACGCCATAGTTTTTAAATCTATGGAACGTCGTAGAGCGGTACTCTGGACTGAACGGGTTGCAAATACTAGGTGGATCAAAAAGTTTGGGATAAGTGAAACAAGAAAACATTTTTTTGCCCAAATTCGGTTTTATTTTTCAACATACATTCCTTTTAAGTCGATATAGCGAGTCTAACGATTTTTCAACTTTTTTATCCTGTCCAAAAAGTAGTTCTTCGGAAGCTCTCCAAAATAGGACTCAGTTTTTCAGTTATGAGTTCCTCATTTGAGTAAAATCGCTTACCAGTGAGCCATCTCTTCAGGTTTGGAAACAGGTAGAAGTCGTTGGGATCCAGGTCTGGCAAATACGGTGGCTGAGGAACCAGTTCAAACCTGCTTTCGTACAATTTTGCTTGCGTAACTAACGATGAATGAGTAGGCGCATTGTCGAGGTGGTAGATAATATTTTTTTCTTCGAATGCGGCCGTTTTTCTGCGATTTAAATTCTCAAACGATCCAATAATGATGAATGATATGCGCCAGTTATGGTTATACCTTTTCCAAGATAGTCAATCAATATTCCATTCCAAAGTACGGAGGCCTTAACCTTTCCCGTACATTGTTGCGTTTTTGCACGCTTCGGAGCACTTACACTCGGAGAAATCTATTGTTTCAACTGTTGAATGGACTCTGGTGTGTAGAAACGTATCCATGTTTCATCCAAGGCTATGAGTCGGCGCAAACTCCTTTGGAGTACGCGTAGACATTGCCAAATCCTGCTGGGAAATAGTAACACGAATTAGTTTTTGGTCCACTGTTAGAAACCGCGGCACTCATGCCGCGCAGAGTTCCTTCGTACCCAAAATGTCACGTATGATATTGAACACACTGCTATACGACATCTTTGTGGTATCAGCTAGCTCCCTCAATTTCACATTGGGATCGTTCAACATGCTATTACGGCTTTTTCCACGTTTTCTGGTGTACTGACGTATTTTGGGCGTCCAGATCGTTCGGCGTCATCAGTGAGTCCGGATAATACTTATCTAGCTTGGCTTTGGTCTCGGTTATCGTTTTTTTTGCGTAAATAATATTGTGTAATCAGAACGCGAGACTCAGATTCTTTCTTTTAAAAAAACACGGAGGTTGGTTGTTTCTCACTGCTGTAATTTGCAAATACGTAAACAAAAATGGCTGAAAGTTTGACAGACGTCCAATGAAGGATGAAGCTTTTTGAGAATGGTTAACATTAGTGCATACTAACGCCATCTCTTAGGATTATTCCAAACATTTGATCCACCTAGCAGTGTAAAATTTCTACAAGAGGTTATCACTAGAAGAACTTCGTGGTCTAGTTTGAAATGTTACGAGATATTTGTAAAGAAGACAGTATTGTATACATATATAAATTTACAATTTTTTTAAATACCTGCACAAAAAAGTATTTCCACAATTGAGATTTGGTCGCTAGACAATGATTGTACTAGTTATTAGGGATGTGAGTTTCATTCGATAGAAACCCTTTATGTATTATTCATAATAGGATGTTGTATTAATTTTACATAGCTAGGTTGTTTAGAGTTCTTGTTTACTGAACAAGACGTCATAGGTTCGAATACTATTTAAAGAATTATGTTTTTATACAGGGTGTCCAGAAACTTTACGAAAAAACTTTACGTAGTGATTATAGACCCAAAAATAAGAAAAAGAGTTCATATAAACTCAGATCCGGAAATGTTTCGTTTAGGACCTACAGGGTGTGAAAACATTTTATTTCCTCGGTTTTATGTTAATTTGAAATTTGGGACGCTGTATCAACAAGAGTAACAACAAATGTCATAAATACATTTGTGTATCTAAGCAACAACTTGTCATTTTGTTTTAGTCAAAGCCTGCTAAAATGTCAAGAGATTCAATAGCTGGTTAAATAAATTAAACTGTTCATCAACAAATATCTCGAAAACGGTTGATCTGACAGGCATCAACCAAGTATACCTTTTTTGCTTAGAACTGAAAAGGGAACAAACTAATTCAAACGGAACGTCAATATATCGGGTGGTAAAAAAGTTAAGGCCAATTAACTTTTAGCATACCACTGTAGATGCCTGCGATACCTTCAGAAGTAATGTAGGAATATATTCAGGAATTCGCCGCTCATTATCAAAACGAGTGAGATTATGTATCGAAACAAATGGTCATCATGTGGAACACCTTTTGTAACATTTATTTTTTTAGTTTTATTATTTATTTCTTCATTTTATTATTATTATTATTATTATTATTGCCATTTATTGAACACTAAATAAAGTTATTTACAAAACAGAGTTAAACTTAAAATTAGTGCACAAAGGTCGAAGTTCAGTCTTGCCAAATGTGAAGACATTTGACTGTTCTGCATTAAACCTAACAATAAAATTGTCATTACTGTCTGCTCATTAGGAGTTGGTGGAGACGAATTTTAAATTTATTGAATGGTAATAATTTTATTCTTTCAGGTATAGAATTATAATTTATCGCTATATTATAGGAGAAAGACCTTTTAAACATTTGTGATTTATGAGAAGGAATTAGAAGTAGATTTTTGTTTCTTAAATTGAAGTTGTGAAGTTCTGATGAAAATTCGATTTTATTGTACAGATACGAGGGAGTTCTGGTATTAATTATTATCGTTCTTAAATTCAAAGTTAAAATAAAAATGCAAACATACGTTACTTTGATTTTTAATTCCAATTAGCTAAGGATTATAGGGAATTAAATTGAACTGCTCATCAACCAATATCTCGAAAACGGTTGATCTGAGAGGCATCGACCAAGCATACCTTTTTTGCTTAGAACTGAAAAGGGAAGAAACTAATTCAAACGGAACGTCAATATACCGGGTGGTAAAAAGTTAAGGCCAATTAACTTTTAGCATACCAATGTAGATGGCGCCCTCTGCTGGCAGCATCAAAATCAATAAAATATTTAACTTTCTCGACCACAAAAACCCCCGTGCTCCAAATTTCAGGTCCATATGCAAATTTTTTCGCAAAATATCGCCATAAAACCGAGGAAAATAAAATTTTTTCACACCCTGTAGGTCCTAAACGAAGCGTTTCCGGACCTGGGTTTATATGAACTTTTTTTCTTATTTTTGGGTCTAAAATCACTACGCAAAGTTTGTCCGTAGAGTTTCTAGACACCCCGTATATGTATTTCAAAAAAATTTTAAATTTAACATCAAAATTGTAAATTTGTTAAACTTTTCAAAAAAATCAAAATTGCAAATTTATTAAACTTTTCAAGAATCGTGGCATGGCATCGTTTTATATGTACGAATGTACTAAACTGTTCTGCAGGGAGATTCTTAATTTTGTCATAAACAGTACTTATTTGAGCTTTGCTTGAGTGTTAGTTTTAGAGTAATATTTCGATTTCACAAGATTTGAAGTTCATTATAATAAAAACGATTAAAAAATGCAAATATTAGCATTAGTTAATACCCAGAACGTTTTTTGTGGATTTTAATGTCAAGAAACCAAAAAAACTGAAAAAATAGAAATTTTTGTTACACAAACACTTGATTTATATTAAACTTTCTAATTAGTTTAGATGTTTTACATATTTAATCAGAGTCAAAGCTAGCTACTTACCCAAGCAAAAAAAATTGTCTGCTACCATAATATCGTGTGAAAATTATATTCTGCGAACGTGTCTTGAATAATCAGTGAATTATTCATTCCAACTGATTAATTGAATTTTAATGGTAATGACAAACTTGCTATTTTATTTACAAATTGCACATTACATTTAATGTTTCATTCATTCATTTATTCAATAATATCTATAAGGAAGTACAGTGCGATCATCATTGTTTGACCGTGCCGCTCCTAGAACAGTACTACTGTTCCGCATCCTTAAAATGAAAATTGTGCTATGTCCAGTGGCGTAAATGCAGATATTAAAATAAATACTACCATAAATGACAAAAACTTTGGTGAATGACGAATTGCGTATTATGTAGACGAACAAAAACTTCAATAATTGTAATTTAGTCTTTCTTAAGACTAAAGGGAAATTGTTATAAGGTATGTAAATATTTGGTTAAAAATTATCATTTATTATTTATAATTGATATTACAGATTTTCTGGATTTCCAAGGAGTATTTATGGTGTATTAAACCAATACATGGTATTTACTCGTCAAATTCAAGTTTTGTAAGTGCTTTTATATACTAAAAGTAATGTTTAAAACAAATTTTGCTTTTTAACCTCAATTTGGTTACGAGAATAATGTACAGTTTAGAGAGTAAAAACTGTTTAGATGAGCGTTTAATGATCTTTTTGTTTATATTGACATGAGTGGTTTGAAATAGGCAATAATGTATGAATTTTGTTGTCAGATTGAAAATGAATAATCGAAAGGTAATTCATAGCCAAGGGCGGCAAATTATCTACAATGTGTACCAATTTATGAAAAAAGAAAAAGAAGGAACGATGACAATGCCATTATCCGAATTACAAGAATGTGTTGCTGAAGAAACCGTTCTAGATAAGCTACTAGTTGAAAATGGTCATGCTGTCCTTCGTCTCCCTTTGTACCACTCTGAATTAAATCCCACTGAAAAATCGGATAGCAGTGAGGAATGTGACATTTCAAATGGAAGGTGTTAAGCAGTTGGCAATGAAGAATTGAAAAAAATTACAGCTGAGAACTCGAAGAAAGTGAGTGAATATGTGGGGAGTGAATATTTAAAAAAAGGAGTGATATTGGATGATGTTACATTTACAATGACATTAAAACATTTAAATGAATTTTGAAAATGAATTTGTCATTAATCAGAAATCAATGTATGATATATTTGTTAAATAATATTAGTGAAAACAAATTACATGTATGACTGGTTAGTTTATTATAAATGCATACATTCAACATATTCAGCACAAGTCAGGTACACCATTTTTGCTGACCACCTTTGAATGTACACTGGTGAATATCACAAATACATTATAATGGAAAAAAAGAACGTGTTTAACTTAATGCTAGATATCACTTTTGCATTGCATTCTAATTTTTGAACAAAAACTTATTTCAGATTATATACCACTGATTTAGTCCTTCTCATATGGAACTAGTCACCACGTCTACTTTATGATGTACCTATTGTTTTTTAAGATAACTCAAATCTGTATATATTGATCTAAAGCACAGCAAATAATGAATATGTGCGTACATTTTCCACTACTTCCTCTGTAAGTACAGTTGTGCGACCCGTAGATTTTCCCTTGCAAACACTACCATGCTCATGAAAACGACTAACAATTCTTCGAATGTATCGGCATAAAACATCATCATCTAATTCCATGTTCTGAAAGTGATGTTGATATTCTTCAACACATAATCGTACTGAATACTTCCAGTTTCCATCTACATCTTTTTCGCCGTTTCGGAAATAAGCTTCCAAAATAAACTTGTCTTGTTCTACAGTAAAAGGCAAAAGGCAAAAATTTATTTACGAAAAAGGCATAAAATACACGAATAAATTTACCTTAAAAGTCCTGGTTAATTTATTAATGAGTTTTGAAAAAAACTATTTTATTGTAATACAAATGTAGATAAAGGAATAATTGAAAAAAGAAAAATCTATGTACGTTTATGAAATGTCAATCGAAGATGAAATAAATATTTGTGCCTAATTTCACTAGTAACTTGGAATAAACTTTTGATAAAAATTCTGTAAAAAGCAATTTTTTTTCGGTCATTCATTGTTGATATCCCGGTATAATAAATACGTTGTTTATAAAGGAATGCGACAAATTCCTGATTTATATAAAACTAGATAATATCGAAATTTTCAAGTGCTAAAGTACATCTTTTTGACAATTGTACTGATATTATTACGTTCTTTGCTTGTAGTTTTTGCAGTTAAATTTATTATTTACTAGCGAATCCAGCAGGTTGTTACGCTTCGTAAATTTCTTTGTAGTCGCGTAGTCTTATAATTGTCTCGTTGACACACTAAAAATTGTTTATAATCTGTCATATTATGGCACGATTTTCATTACAGCACGATTTATCGTCCCAAAAGAGCACCATAACAACAGCCAAGATAGAACACAAACAAATCATATTTGTACTATACTGTATTAATATAAAATGTACCGGGTGGCCAACTAAGAACGACCGTCGGTCATATCTCAGGTTCGGGAAAAAATTTTTTATAACAAAAGTGGCCTCGAGAAACTCCTGGAAATTATTTTCAGAATTGTAGGTCCACCGCTAGAGGGCGTATTTGACAATTAAAATTTTAAAAAGCAAAATTTTTCAAAATTTTCTCAATTAAGGGGACTATTAAATATTATAATCAGATTCCTCGACAAATTCTGCATATTCTTTATTTGACAAGTTTTAGTCTATCTCTTCAAATAAGGGGTGGGGGAGAGTGGGAACCTTGTTACGCAAAAACGCCTTTAATTCAGGTTCTGCTTGACCGATTTTAATAAACTTGATGTTGTTTAAAAGAGCTTTTGTTAAACAATACAAAATTTGTAAATTTGAAGCAATCTGATTAATAACATAAATGCTAGAGGGCGCTGTTTAATATTTTTTCAATATTGTGTTTTCTCTTTACAATTTTAAATGGAAGCATAAAAATTTAAGTAGGTCTTTAAAAAGTAGATTAAATTAGTAATAAAACAGTGAAAACTACAAGTCGATATCTTTTTCCGATCCTGAGATATCGTAAGAAACAGGTAAATGGCGGGAATTGTTCTTCCAACGTCTAGTAGGCTAGTTCGCGTTAACGGAAATTATTAAATTTAGCCTGGATGAAAAGATCTTACATTGGTCTGCAATAATTTAAACTGTTATCATACTAATGTTATGGTTGCCTTAAATTACCTAAATGTAATACTGTCGCTACTAACAATGAGAACAAATTTTAAAGTAATAATGTAATAAATTTAACAATTAAAACCTTAAATAAATAACTACGTAATTAGTGCCGCCCTAGATGTTCGAAATGTCGTCTATCATTTTCAATGCATGAAATCAATCGCTGACAGGTGGAGAGAACAGCAGTTTCATTTATGCCCTTGAAATACTCCGTATTGTCTGTCGTATTCTTTCAATGATGTCAGCTCTTGTTGTCTATCGGCCTAAACGAGACCTTTTATTTGCCCCCACAAATAAAAATCTAAATAAGTTAGGTCTGGAGACCTTGGTGGTCAAATAAATAAACTTCCACGTCCTATCCACCTTTCAGGGTGTGATTGATCTAAGAAATTCCGAACATCGGCATCGTTCGAGTGACTGTCGTACTCTTCTTGCAATGTTTGACGTGAGTTTAAGCTGTCTGCTTCTTGAAGTTGTAATTTTAACTGGTCACATAAGTCACACGTATCATTGGATGGTAATTTAAATGAATAATTAAATTCGTACTTGAAGATCTGGGAGTATAACCACTCTTTTCCTATTTGGTCTAGTGGAATATTATTTTCTTCACATTCCTCTCTATATAAACTGTACATTCTAGATATGTTCAAATGATTTCCCAAGTACTTTTTCTTAGTTCGTTCTCGAGAGTAATGTGAAGAAAAAGTCTGAAATTTGGAAATATGATCTCGTATTCTACTTCTGATTTCCTCTGATATTTTGTTGCTTGGGACATGCTTACCCCTTTTGTCTGGTGATACCATGCCTCCAATTCTTTTTTTGAGAAGGGCCGTGACAACAGTTTGTTGCGATATTGCAAGAGTACTTAAAAAAAATGTTTGACAGACCATAATCTTTTCCCCATCTTTTTCAAAAAAATATTTATTGGTGTGTTGTCTTTTGCCTTCCCTAGCATTATTTCGGGCACGTCTTTGTTTTATAGGCACCTTTTGCACATGTGATGCTATAAATTACCTTCTCATATTTATTGTCTTTGAGTCGTTCCAAAATGTCTTTAAAATCCTTTGTCTGACTTCATCAGTTATGTTTTGCTTACATTTTAGCTTGCAAGAGTCAGTGCATGGTAATCCTAACTTTTTTTTGATTTGGTTACATACTCTAAACCCAAAAGTCTCTTTCGTTTATCTGTATTTCGTTTCCAGTTTGTGATGTTTCGGCTTCTTTTTCTTTTTTTGTTTCCAACATTTTCTTCGTCTTGCTGCTCTTCAATATTTATGTTACTTCTTGTACTGCTTTCGTCAGATTCAGCAAAATTTGGGTCTGCAATACTATCATCGCTGCTAAAGTCGTCTTCAGAAGTAGTAGAATTTTCAACGTCTGCAACTACATGTCTCTTGGAATCGGATGAGTCAAACACGTTCCTTTTAGCTTTTTCTGCTCGTCTTTTTCGATTTACGGAGGTGGGAAATATACTGTCGTTTAAATTGGACGTACTTGCTTCTGGTGTTTTCAATAATGGGCCCGCTATATATGAAGCTTTTGTAAGAGCAAGAGTTGATGCCAAAGGCGGATCTGATATCTGTGTACCATTGTTGAAAGCTAAATTGGTGCTGTTTACTTCATTTGAATTCCTATTAAGTTTGTCGTTTGCAGGCTTCTTGATCTGGGTTTCTACTGCAAGTTCTAGACTAAAACCCAATATAGTTCCTAAAAAAAATATGCATATCCAATACTTAGGAACAACTATCAGTTGTCAATAATTTAATGACCAATATTTAACGGGTGTAATGCATTTTAACTGAAATGGTCAAAATAAATAAAACAAAACTTTATGGCGAACACTTTTCGTAGGTAAACTGACCGATCCCTCAAATTACAGACCAATTGCCATCACTTCCATTTTGTCTAAAATCATGGAAAAAGCCATCAATCAGCAACTGCTCACGTTCCTTGAAACTAACAAACTCCTTAGAGACCACCAATATGGGTTTAGGCAAAGTCGTTCAACGGGCGATCTTCTTTCATATGTGACCCAAGTTTGGAACAATACAGTAGAGCAGTCCGGTGAAACAGTTGTAGTCGCTTTAGATATCTCAAAGGCATTTGACCAAGTTTGGCATAAGTGTTTACTTGCCAAACTCACTTCGTTTGGGTTAAATGATACACTCATCAACTGGGTTTCTAGTTTCCTTGATAAAAGACGAATACGTGTCGTAGTTGATGGCTTTTTTTCAAAAGAAGTTAGCATTAACGCGGGCGTACCACAGGGATCCGCGCCTACACTTTTTCTGCTGTACATAAACGACCTTTTTTTGTTCAACAACTAACCCCATCCATTGCTTTGCTGACGATAGCACTCTTCACTGTAGTTCATCTCAGTCTACTCATAGTAATAATCTACCTTCTATGTCAAATCAAGAAATTAAAGCTGAAATGGCAAATTCAATCAACAAAGACATTCAACGTATTCTCGAATGGGGAAGCAATAATCTAGTTAAATTTAATGCTAACAAAACACAGTGTTGCCTTATGTCCGCCAAAAAAGATCGATCATTTCCTGTTGTAAGTATGAATGGCTCAGTTCTTAAGTTTTCAGACTCTATTACTCTGTTGGGTATGACTGTATCTTCAAATCTCTCATGGGTTGACCATCTTCTGTCAGCTACCAAAACAGCTGCTCGTAAAATAGGCTTTTTGTACAGATCTAAGCAGTACTTTACCTCTCGACAACTCCTTCTGCTGTATAAGGCCCAAATTCGGCCTCATCTGGAATATAATTCTCACCTTTGGGTTAGTGCTCCCCAATACGCTCTCGATATCGTTGATCGTATTCAAAAGAGAGCGATTAGGCTTATAAATGACCCGTCCTTAACTTCTCACATACAGTCCCTTGAGCATAGAAGGATGGTTTCCGTTCTTTCTTTGTATTATCGTTATTACAACGGCTATTGTGCTGGTGAATTACATTCTTTGATACCATCTCCGGCTATCTTTGCGAGAAACACTCGGTTCGCTCATTCACATCATCAGTATGCAGTACAAATCTCCACTTGTCGTACCAAACGGGCGCAATCCACATTTTTCTACACGGCTTCTAAACTCTGGAATGATCTCCCTAGTTCCTGTTTTCCTCTCACTTATGATAGAGAAAATTTAAGGTAGCTGTTCATAGGTATCTATTGGTAATTCATTATCCCTCTATCCATCCTCCTAAGTGTTCCTGAGTGCTTTAGCACGATAGGCCTTATTTAGCCTGTTCAGGTCCACAATCATAAAAAAAAACCTTAGGGTTGAAAATGTTTTATTTAGTAACTTTGTATCAACCAAAAGGGTTTTCAAATAAGAAACCGAAACTCCAGACAAAGATTTGCTTATTTATTTGAAGCTATCTAAAGCTGAAGAAAGAAAATGCAATATTGCTGCTGGTGATCTATTACAGGTATTTCCTTGCAAATGAAGGGTCCTAAGATGATTATGATCATTAAGGGTAATAAGTAGTGATCAATATTCGCCTAGATATTAGTATGAAGCCACTTGATCAATTTTTAGGACAATTTTTTTTAATTTATACAATATTAAGCTATATGCCACAATTCGACGAGAACTAACAGCTTGTTTGATGTAAATATGTTTTTATTTATTTATTTGTTTAGCTTCGTATTAATATTTAAGCAGGCTTTGAACCTAAATTATTAAACGTTCAAACATGTAGGATTTTTAATTAAGAAAAATATTTAATTTTCAGATCATAAAAACGTATTTTGAAAAAAATAACAATTGTGAGAAACTATTTTTGAAAATCAGTTTATACCAAAACAAGAATCTTATATAATTATGGGAATTATATACTAAAAATTTTAAGTCAATCTTCTGCTCAAAGTTATTTTGTCTGAACTAAAGTATATTAAGTCATTTTTATTGAAAAATTATAATACACACCGGTATTTTTCAATAGTGTTGCATCAGCAACTGTTTCATATCTTGAATCGATATTCTCTTTATTATGTTCATCCTTCTGCATTTCGCCTGTAACGATAAAAACAAATTATTTTAATTAGCTCCAATCGTACTGGTAGTATATTAAGTCATTTTATTATTTCATAAAAAGCATAGCCCAAACAATGATAAGTCATTAAAAATTATTACTAATTTTATTAAATACATAAATAAAAAGTTTACCTCGAGTAGGATTTGAACCTACGACCTGTACTTTGCTAGAGTACCGCGCTAACCAACTGCGCCACCAAGGTTCAAGCCCCAATCGATGTAAATTTTGTCTTTATGTATGTAGAACTGATGTAAATTCAAAATATAATGAGATTACAGTCAAATTACTTATATTAATGGAATGTGAGCCTGCAATATCGCAAGGATTCACACATTCCAAAGCAACTTGACTAATATTATTATAAGTTTTATGAACGAATACGTTCAGGTAATATGTAATTAATATAATTTATATATAAGTTTACTCGAGATTTGAACCTACGACCTGTACTCTAGCAAAGTACAGGTCGTAGGTTCAAATCCTACTCGAGGTAAACTTTTTATTTATGTATTTAATAAAATTAGTAATAATTTTTAATTACATATTTACCTTTGAACGTATTCGTTCATAAAAAAAAAACTTATAATAATGATAAGTCAGTTTAAAGAAATAGGGTAACCATAAAATAATTTAAATGCGATTATGTAAATAGTAAAATGTATTAAAATTACTACTTAGTAATATTATGTATTTTAATGCAATTTTTATCAAATAGAAGTGTGTAAAATCTAATCTTTTATAAGTAAATTTTTATTATACTCACCTAGTTTGTTGAATTTTTCTCTTAACGTCTCTTCTGGAACACATTTTGACAATATTTTTTGAGTTCTAGAGTTCATTTTTAATGTAAAATGAAACTTATCCTCACAAGCACTCTTAGAATAATAATCACTTTCGTCGAGGTTTGAAGTACAAATGTAGTGACATATGATACTGCAACGTTGCCAACTTGCAGAGCCAAACTATGTTAACCAGACTTAACATAGTTTACATTTTTGGGTGGCTCAACGGTAAAGGTGTCAGACTGTAAGTGAAAGGTACCAAGTTCGAATCTGATAGTAGTCAAGTGCTTGGGAAAAAAAATTATATACAACATATGAATTCGACTCAAGTACGAAAACAGTCCTTCTCAGGACTAAGCCTGATGACGAAAGCAAAGTGCACTTCCGAAACGTCGCCTCAAAAAGCAAAAACTGTGGAAATAGGTCGATCAATTCCAATAATTGTTTTAATAAGTTAATCTTCTCAAAGTAACTTCAGTAATTTTAAGAAATTTTATATTTATGCTTGCTGAACACTCGAAGTTTCTTGTACAATCTTTTTTCTTAAGTAAACGTTTATTTTATATGGCTAGATGACACACATAGAATTTGCGAAATTCATAACGAACACAGTTATTAAACACTTTGTTTACAATCCAGTTTTTCCTTTTGTTAACTTGCATTGACATTTAGTCACAAATTTATGTCGATTTTTCTGCTCAAATCCAAAATAATGAATGTCACTACCCACAATACTATTTATTACTGTTTTAGCCATTTTACGGCACTAAAAAGTCGATAAGCTAATGAAACTATAAAGGCACAATATCATAACCTCAACTAAATCACCTGCGTGATCGATACTAACGAAGGGCTGTTTTACATTCGGGTGATTTTTAAATAACGATGACATCTGAAATAGGTCAGATTTTGTGAACATAATAGCTAACAAAATAAACGTACAACTTCTATTCCAGTACGGTCAATTTCTACACCGTAATAGATTAGAATATATAACTAATTTTTTGCAAACACAAACTTCTCGAGTTCAGTCACCATCGTGACTGTATTGGTATAGATATTGTAAAATTGCAGGGAGCGACGGAAAAGTTTGAATAGTGGTCGTTAAAACCAAAACAGGAACCTATAGAAGACCGATTTCCAAGATTTGCCTAATCAACCTTACTGAATTTATACAAGATGATTTTTCTTGAATTTAGTTTGGAGAAATGTTAGAAATTAAATACTACTCTGTCATATGATTATTCTTTGTTTCTCATATTTTCGTGGTCAGTTGTCAATTTTGATATTTTTTGATTTTGTAACATTGATTGATTTAGACAATTGAAAAAAAAATATAGATTTGCCAGTTTGAATAGTAAAAAGACGTTACAATAAAAAATACAGTTAAAAAGTAATAAAATATAGGGAAGATTCTAGGAGCACCCTTTTATAGCTTATAGCTCAAGTAAGATTTTAGTGGAGACTCCTAGGGGTGATTTACCGCTGATGAAATGTCAATAAGTGCACGGTAACGAGAATCTGAATCGTTACAATGACTTTTTTGAAATAAAATCATATTACTCATTAATCGTATCTACAAAATTGAAGGCCAGGTCCCAATTATTGACATCTGATGCCCCAAAACACTCTTAGAAGTCCTAAATCCCCGCTGTTGGATAACAGACTGTTATTTTCATAATCACGTTACGACATATGTTAATTGCCATAAGTAAAACGTTTTAATTTTTATATTGACGTTTAAGAACACTATAAATTTACCGATTTTTTTGCATTTTCCTGTACAGTTATTCAAAGTACGAGAAAGGTTAGCGGTTTATATGATTGTAATACCCACTTCTTAAGTTGCATTATTACGCAATACAAAAAGTATTACCGATATGGAATTTAATCCCAGACTCCACATTAAAAATTTTATACCTAGTTATAGGTCAGTGAGTAATAACCTTGTTTTTGCAATTACTTGTCTTTCACTTTTATTTTTCTTATAACAATGCCAAAAATAAATTATTACAACCACGCCTGTATAATACGCTTTCAAAAACGAGATTTTATTGGATTAAACGTTATAATCATAATTAGATCTAATTTATTGTGTAAAATCGCTCGAAAAATTACTAATAGCGCATCGTGCACAATTATTGTTTAGAAAGTATGGAATGGGCCTTTAATATAAATTTATCTATCTATTAAATAAGCGCATAATTATTTCCTAAATTTTCAACCATTATTAATGGTAATTAGTTTTTGGATTCTAAAGGGTGTTTACGTATGTCAAAGGGTATAAATTTGGTCTGTACAACAATTTATCTTCTTTAATTGTGTTTACTTAGACGAATACGTGTCGTAGTTGTTGCCTTTTTTTCAAAAGAAGTTAGCATTAACGCGGGCGTACCACAAGGATCCGTTATAGCGCCTACACTTTTTCTGCTGTACACAAATGACCTTATTTCTTCAACAACTAACCCGGTCCATTGCTTTGTTGACGATAGCACTCTTCACTGTAGTTCATCTCAGTCTACTCATAGTGATAATCCACCTTCTATGTCAAATCAACGTATTCTCGAATGATGAAGCAATAATCTAGTTAAATTTAATGCTAACAAAACTCAGTGTTGCCTTGTGTCCGCCAAAAAAGATCGATCATTTCCTGTTGTAAGTATGAATGGCTCAGTTCTTAAGTTTTCGGACTCTATTACTTTGTTGGGTATGACTGTATCTTCAAATCTCTCATGGGTTGACCATCTTCTGTCAGCTACCAAAACAGCTGCTCGTAAAATAGGCTTGTTGTACAGATCTAAGCGGTACTTTACCTCTCGACAACTCCTTCTGCTGTATAAGGCCCAAATTCGACCTCATCTGGAACATAATTCTCACCTCTGGGTTAGTGCTTCCCAATACGCTCTCGATATCGTTGATCGTATTCAAAAGAGAGCGATTAGGCTTATAAATGACCCGTCCTTAACTTCTCACATACAGTCCCTTGAGCATAGAAGGATGGTTTCAGTTCTTTCTTTGTATTATCGTTATTACAATGGCTGTTGTGGTGCTGAATTATATTCTTTGATACCAGGGCTATCTTTTCGAGAAACAGTATGCAGTACAAATCTCCACTTGTCGTACCAAACGGGCGCAATCCACATTTTCCTACACGGCTTCTAAACTCTGGAATGATCTCCCTAGTTCCTACTTTCCTCTTACTTATGATATGAGAAAATTTAAGATAGCTGTTCATAGGCATCTATTGGCAATTCATTATCCCTCTATCCATCCTCCTAAGTGTTCCTGAGTGCTTTAGCACGATAGGCCAAATTTAGCCTGTTCAGGTCCGGAATCATAAAAAAAAAATTCCATACTTCAAGAACCAGGTTACTGCTGTTTCTCTTGTGCCGAACTTTATTTCTTACTGAGGTTACTCTTATTCGCCATTTTCCTACCTTTGGCCGGAAATATATTATCGAGTGAATTTATTAAAACTTAAATTAGGTATTACTTGATTAGAAATTAATGTAATTGGCAAGTGTATCGTAAAATAACCTAACCGTTTAGCAGTGGCGTAACTATACCGTTTGAGGTCCGTGGGCAGATCATCATATAGCCCCCCCCTTAATGTAAAGAAGCGCACCAACGTTATAGGTTTTTATTTTTTAATACGTGAAGTACATACAAACGCTATTATAATTAACTGATTTTCTAGTGACTTTTAATTTAAAGAGCGTAATGGACTGAAATCACAACTTTTGTTTTAGTACAAAATTAATTCTTAAAATTATTGTTTTTTGGGCTTTCTGCTCAGCAAAAGTGTTAATGACATCATCGAAGTTTACATTTCGAGCTAAGGAATGCTCGATGGATAGAATAGCTAAGTTCCGTAACCTTTCTTGTCCCATAGAATTTATTACATGAGTTTTTATCAATTTCATCGCTCGGCACTAGCCGTAGTCACAGGGATGGTTAAAAATGACAGAAATGCAGTGCACACTTCAGGAAAGCTTGAAGAAATAAAATGATTTTTATAATTAATAAATCAGCAAGTTCTCCTATAGAAGATGACGTTTCTATTTCGTGTCTAAAAGCGGATCGAAAACTGAGAAGTTCCTTGTCAAACGATACAGATATGTCTTTTTTATATAAATCGACAAATACTAAAGCCTTTTCCAATAAATTGGTATCGTTTAAGTTTTGTAAAGCGGTAGGTTCCAAGACACTGAAATTGGAAACAATTTCATTCATTCCAAGGAAACGCGATCTCAGTTGATTAATGACGGTGTCTAATACACGATAGAATATGTTCACTTTGAACAACGTTTCAGGATCTTGTAGACGTTCATCCTCACAAATTTCATCAAAATGACGTTTGATTCTCCTATGACGAGTTCTAGGAAATTCAGAGTTGATGGACCATTTTTTGCTATACTATTTGCTTGCGTTTTTAAATCTCCAAATTCATTTCGATAGTTTTCAAGGTCTTCCAGACAGACTTGCAAACGCTTTGAGGCATTTGAAAGATCGATGGCTTTAGATTGAAGCGCTATCGAGGCCGCGTCGATGGTCTGTAAAATTTTGCAATGGAAAACCAGTAACATAATAAAGTTGTAATTTTCCACTTTCTTCTTCAGTAAAATTTCTTCATTGCTTTCATCTGCTTTGAAATTTAATAGAATAGTTTTTGTAAACGCTTTTTGTACTTAAACAAACCGAAGTTTTAAAGCAAAAATGGCATCGAAACGTCCTGCCCATCTAGTTGGATTTAATGTTTTAATGTTACTGAATTTCAAGATTCCCCAGACTCTCCTTCTTTATTTGACATAAAACTTGATAACATATTCCATCTTTTGATACTATGCCCAAAAAATTATAAATTTGTAGCACAGTTTCAAAATATGTTTGCATTTCTATAACCTCTTTTACTGCATCATTAATTACCAAACTTAAATTATGAGCAGCACAATGGACATACACCGCATTTGGCTCGATATCTCTTATGAGTTTTTGAACTCCGCCATAAGTGCCTTTCATGCTATTAGCACCATAATATCCTTGTCCATGGCACTTATTCAGAAAACTATTTTTGTCATTTACGCATTTTATAATCTGTATGGACATTGCTAAGACGGTTTGATCCTTAACTTCATGAAACCCTAAAAATGACTCTTTAATTACGAGCGCCTTTGGAGTTCCATTTTCATCTTTCTCGATCACATAGTAACAGCAAAGTTCACGCAATTGATTTGTTTTTGAAATATCTTGAGTAGTACCAAATATAATGGAGTAAAATGGTGCGATTATTATTTCATTTAATAGAGCGTTTTCCACTTTTTGAACCAGAACAGAAATGAGCTCATTTTGTACTTTTGGACTTAAGTATTTAGTCTGGCCCTTTCCTTTGCTTAACAATTCTTGTAAAATAGGATCGTATTTCGCTAATAACTCAACAATACTAAAAAATTCCTTTTGGACTTGAATCGTTGCCGTATCCCTTTTCTCTATGGCCACGAAAAGCTAAATTACAAGTTGAAAGTATTAGAGTAACGTCAAGGAGTCTAGTGAGTACTTGGCGCCAAAAAGTTTTTTTTCTGGATTATGGACTCTTCATCTAGTGTTCCATGTAGCTTCCATTGTTGATATACAAAACATGAATGCAAATGATTTTTCAATGTCTCGTGTCTTTCTATGGCTTCCACAATATGTTTCCAATCGTCATAGCCTTCTATCCCAACATTTTGTAAATCTTTAGATGCCCTATTTGCAAATAACCAAGATGGTTCAAAATATGCCTTTTGAAGCAAAAGAGAATAGGACAGCCATGTGCGATCTAATTTTATACCAGACTGGGAAACAGTATAGTAGTATTTGTCCAAGAAAGATCTATTGTTGCTGTCTCTTAAGAAGGAGCTTTCAGATTTACAGTGTCCCTTTTCGATCACAAACCATTTCACTTGATTATTTAGTTCTTTAAAGTTATCCTTATCAGTAGCATATGGTAACGACTTTAATTTTTCCACATCAAAAAATGATTCACTCGGAGTTTTACTCGGACATATTTTTTAAAGAAATTTCCTCGAAGCGGGCGTCTCTGGAATTTTTTTCAAGTTAACATCTAGATGTCTATTAACCTCTATTTGACATGAAATTTTAAACGTCTCTTTGACATAGATTATTGTGTTTTTTTCTACAATGTTGCCTACCTTATTAATAAACTTAATAAAATATCCTTAAAAAATGTTATTAAAATTATTTCATTTAATTCAATTGCCATTTTGTAGATTGGAAGGTCGTATGTTGTTCCACACCAGATATTTGCAGTTATATTTATATACAAACAAATTATTTTACATAGCACTTTAATAACTGAGAATATAGATTTGGGTTGTATACATACACGAAATACACAGCTACATGTAGAAATAATGATAAGCGCTTTCTAAACTTGAAATTAACCTCTTTAGAATAAAAACGAGGATTGCGAAACTGTTTGCTTTGTGTTATTTTCAAAAAATTCTGCGGTTGGTTCAGGGGGTTTTCCTCATACACATGTAGCGGCATGGTCACTGCATATATGCACACCATGTGCGGCTACTTAGGCGAATGCTGGGGTAGTATTTTCCCCCTTAGAATCCTAACTCCTTTCCTTCCGATCCTATCCTGACCACACCCATCCTTAATCCCACCATTCATATATACGTGATGTATATATGTATGCTGGGAATCCGTGATTGTGGCTGAAGGAGCTAGCAAAGCTTGAGCAGCCCGCCCTCCCCTTCGGGGAGGGAATGAAATACGTAGTCTTTTCCTTTTTTTTAACTGAATTTGTTGAGTTAAAATTGAAACCGAGCAAGATGGTATGAGTAAGTCACTATCGAGTAAGTGTGAGCTTAAATTGGCATCGGTTTGATCTTTCTAATGAAATATTAATGTTTCGTGTTGCACTTTTAAATAATTATGTCACAATAAAATATGTGTTTGAACATATCTTTGACGTCGGTATTTTATGTAATTGATTACATTCATGGTAACCCACTTTATAAATCGATCTAACTCTACAAATTAATTAAATAGGATTAAAAATGCTTAAATCGTATTATCGGTACTTTGGAGAAGCGGACGACGTTAAAGTACATCCCAAAATATCAGAGAGTAATAAATCATGTTATTAGTGAAACAGTGTCGTTTTTTTTACATCGAAACGGCAAATAGAAATCAGTAGAAAACCGGGCTAGTTTAAACGAAGATTTAAATGTAAATGTGCCGCCTGCAATATGAAATCGCTTAGGTAAACGGCAAACAAAAGACGACCCTTTAAAATTCGACTTAAGCCCGTAGATCAGACAACTCATAGTCGTACGGTTGGGATTTCATTGTATTAAAAATTGTAGATTTTTATATTTTACAGACCTTATAATACACGCCTTTAATAAGTACGCCACTGACCTGTCGCTGTCATGATGACTTATTGCTGTCTCATATTCTGGGACGTACGTTTATTAACATCTATCTGACACGATTGTTTGAACGTCTGTTTTACATAGATTATTGTTTTTGTTTTTACAATGTTGCCTATTTTCGTTATCAACGTATTAAAACTAGGTTGCATAATTATTCTAAAAAAATTAGAATTATTTCGTTTCTTTTAATTTCCACTTTGTACGTTGGAAGGTCGTATGTGGTTCCCCACCAGATATTTGAATCTAAAATATAAGAATATTAGCAAATTTCATTTGAAATAATTTGTTTTATACAGTAGGTTAAAAAAACAAAGTACTGTTTATTTATTTATTTAAAATCACAACGTCATTGTTTATTCAATCCACAATTTTATTTCATACTGAAAACATCTTTAATTTCTAAAATAACGTGAAAATGCTTTTAATATGGTCTAAAAATTAGTGGAAAACTGATAGTTAATGCGCATTAGAGTGTTAATTTTATTATACTTCTAGGAACCTTATGAAATTCTGCCTCGAAATTCTTACCACACGAAGTTTCGATATGTAAACCGGGTTGCAGACATTGTTTTCGCAAAAGGGCCAAAAACAAATTAAAACATCGGAATGTTTGTGTGGATAACACTTGCTAAATTTTAGCTACAACAAAGTTATATTAAATCAGTAGTTCTATTTCAAAGTTTATTAGGTACAACCACAAAAAACGTAAGATTGCGGTCTGCGACCTTAACTTTCATATTTCCCTACATGTTGTTTCTTTGATAGCTACGTAGCGACTCTTGCTACAAAGTTAATTAGTGAAGATTGCAATATTCGGGGAATCTACCATGAACTTTTACTGAAAAGTTTTCAATACTGTCAAACCAAAACGGGTTTAAAAATAGAACACCCCTATAACGCTCTCATATTACTTTAAAAATTTGAATCTAAATACAATGTCTTGTTTTAGAAAAAGAAACCACGCTCTTCCATTCTACATACACATATGTAATATAGGAGGTTATGCAATCGACCTTTTTTCACTAACGCTAAATCGACTTATTAGCTCATTTTACAACGTTTGGCAAAGTTTCGCCAAGCTCGGCAATGCCCGTGGGTGTGCGTATGCGTGTGTTTGCGTGTGCATGTGTGCGTGCGTATGCGTGTGCATGTGGGTGTGCGTGCGCGTGCGTGTGTGTTTGTGTGTTTTAAACGTCCATCTGACATTGATTATTGTTTTTGTTTTTGCAATGTTGTCTATTTTCGTTATGAACGTATTAAAAAAGGGATTGAATAATCCAATAAAATTATTTCATTCCTTTGCCACTTTGTGGATTGGAAAGTTGTGTGTTGTTCTACACCACATGTTTGAATTTAAAATGTTAAGAATATTCGCAAATTTTTTCAAAAATCCGAATCACCGTGTTCGGCAACCCTTAAGCCTGAATTGTAGCAAATTTGACGAAATATAATTTATACTTTGAGTATTAGTGACGATAAAAAGATAAACAAACAAAATTTTTATTCAATAAAACATTTTCTGGTCTTAGTATTTAATAAACATTAGTTAATTACGACGTACTAACAATAGTTTTTATTTGCAGCATAATGAAGTTGCTAATCCTCTACTCGTTGCCATACTAGTTAAAGGAGCTGTTAGTCAAACGTTAGAAACGGTAGCGCAATGGAATTTAATTGATTTCAATTTTCCAATTCCAGATTACGGCTTCCGTAGAAATTTCAGGTAAGCTTCTCATTTTTAATTTGCATTTATTTAATTGTTACCCACAGGCCAGATCGAACCGTGGTAACCGGAATCGCAATAACAAATGACAGAATGTTTCTAGTTATGCCAAGGATTTATTCAGGTGTTGCAGCTACTATTGGATACGTATCAAGAAATATACCACCTGGTGCCGGTCCAAAATTAGAAGCTTTTCCAAATTGGTCATTTCATGATGCTGGCCGTGGCGTTAATAATAGTTGTGATGGTCTTACTTCAGTTTATCGTGTTAAAATCGATTCTTGTGGTAGATTATGGGTAATACTTTGGCGTTTTAATATAAGAAAATCTAATAGTTTACGTAGGTTTTAGATTCTGGTATTATGTCGTCATTAGAAGATTTTCGTAGGGTGTGTCCGCCTAAGATTGTAATTTTTAATCTTAACACTGATCAGGTTGTACGGACGATTATTTTCCCGAGAGAGGTGCTTCGTCCTAGCACACTTTTAACAAATTTGATAATTGATGAAAGCTTGCAAGGAGCGTGCGACTCGGCTTTTGTTTACATTTCTGATACGGTTGCTCCAGGTAAGCGGTACTTTATTATGATGATACAATGTTATAATGTTTTTTAGGTATTATCGTGTACGATTCGCATACGGATCGAGCCTGGCGTGTAATGCACCCTTCAATGTTTCCCGATCCAGACTTTGCCGATTCGACTATTAATGGTGAGACAATCACGTTAATGGATGGTATTGTTGGTTTAGCACACTCGCCTAATCTGGGTGTTGTGTACTTCCAACCACTTGCCACTAATAGGTAATAATTGCTAAACTGCGAAAAATATACTACATGAGAGTGAAATGTTTCAGGATTTTTAGCATTTCTACAGCTGTTTTGCGTAAAGGACCTCCTGCAGAATTAGAAGCACTGCCTGTTTCATTGGTGGGAACAAAATCATCCCAGGGCATCGGCTTAGCAGTCGACCCTAGGGATGATAATTTGTACTTCAGCCCAGTTACAGAAACTTCCATTGGTACTTGGAATCCCATTAATAACAACCAAAGGTAAGTGACCAAAACAAGACAGTATTTTCTTCATTATTTTTTATGGCAGATTGGTTGCTTACGATCCAGAAAGGTTGCAATTTGTTGCCGATATTCAATGGAATCCACGTGACGGTGATTTATGGTTGCTTTCATCACGGTTTCAAAAATATTTTAGAAGATCACTAAATCCAAATGATGCTAACTTAAGGATACTTCGCATTTCACCAAATCGTTCAAACGCAGGAAACAACAATATATTTTTTAAATAATAACTATTAACGTAAACTAATTGTACGTAAGACCCAGTTCATACTGTGTATGAAGCTTTGCAATGCCAAATGTTACATTACCACACAATGTTAGTTGGCTCATCATATGTAATATTAATATTATCAGCAACTTTTTATTTTATTCTTATTGTCAGTTTCGCATGTTAAACAGTGTGTATGGTGTGTTGTCTATACAGTAAGGCTTTCGACAAATATGATATTTTAGGAACATTATGTAAATACATTTTTTATTTATCTTGTGGAGAATATTGTACAAACTGTGAAATATAAATAAATAATATACCATCATTTCTTTTAATATAACAAAACAACTAATAACTATGATATTTATTGTGTAGCTTTTCACATTCGTGGGAATTGTTAAATATTTAAAATAATTAATTAAAGTAACGGTTTGCTAATAAAGATTAATGTCAAAATATTATTAAGCGATAAATTCGTAATTAACATTGCTTTAATAGTGTACTTAAATTGAATAAAACCCATTTTATTTTACATAGCGTGGAGAACATAAAGAAGCCCAAAGGTAAGATCAATCGTGATAATCTTACACAAATGCAATATGCTCTCTTTGTTTCGTATACTACAAGAATGTGTTTGACTATACGTTTCAGTAACATTACTATTATTCTTATCACAAACTAAACAAGCAAACACAAGTAAAGAGTACCGTCCAATGGGGGGAATCGGGACGATTTTGAGGTTCAGAATGAGACAACAACGCCACCTGTCACTCTGAGAGGTTAATCAAAAAAAATTCTTAGTAGCTGTCCGGATTGACTCCTAAAATTAGGTCAATCAGGACACCTTATTTATATGCATGGATATGCTCGATTAGCCCCTGCAATGGAGGTCATCGGGATAATCTTTTTAATACAAAAAAAAGGAAAGAATCTTTGAAAATAACCCAAAAAGCTCAAAAAATGTTTATTTAAGGCTATTTATCAAATGTTAAAATACAAAAATACCTAGTTGAGTTCATCGGCCTATTGTAGGTTGTATACCATGCGAATGCGGCAGAGCGTATGTATGAGAAAGCAGTAGACCACTCAAAGTGAGAACGCAGGAACGCAAGAACAATGTAGGCAAGGGCGAAACAGAAAAATCAAGAATCGCTGAACATGTCTGAAATGAAGAACACCGTATCCAATAGGATAACATACAGATAGTGGCAAAGGACGAGAACACAACTCGTCGGAAACTCAAAGAAGCCACATACATCGCACTAGCAGAAAATTCAATAAGCCAAGCTAGTGTGGAAGTGAAGGATTCCAATAATGCGCGAAAAGCTTAAGCGCAATGCACCGGCGTAAGAAGTTATGGCGCAACAGGGTGTGAAAGTTTCATTGAAAAATTACAATTTTTTTAATATTTCCATAACCACTTGAGACATTTAAATAAAATTTTGCAGTGTTTGAGAGATTTACTATAATCAGTGGCGTGCAGGCTGGATAATCGTTGCAATGTGACCATATTATGACAGATGTACTGAGTTGTCAACTAATAACTGACGTCGGATATATCTCGGGAACACTGTAAAAAAAAATACTAATAGGTAAATCGGCCAAGAGAAATTGTTGGAAATTAGTTTCAAGTTCCTGCGATGGCCGCTGGGAGGTGTACACCAACACCAAATTGGCCTTTTACCTTAAATCGGCATTATCAAGATATGTTCAAAATAGTTATATTATAAATTACAGAAACATTTTCTTTTTTAGCATTTTTCTCTATTTTGTTAAATGTGGGAAGTAAATGTTCACTTAAAAAAATACCATAACTTCCTTTAACTCAAAAGGTTTTTATAAACTGAGTTTCGTCTGAGAGAAGGTTCTGGGGTGCTTCTAATAAAATATTAACATAGTCGGTTTTTTCTAGTGGATAGATGTCGTTTTGTGACAAAGCCGTAAATTTGATCAATTTTCTCGAAAATTTTAAATATAAGGTTATAATTATTTTTAACTCACGAAAAATAGCGTGAAGAAATATAGATATTGGTGAAACCTGCAAGTCGATATCTTCTTACGTTACACAGATATGAAAAAAATAAGTGTAAAAATATATTTAACAAGTAACAGATTTGTAGAGCAGGTTTAGCTCTCATTAATTATTAAAATTGATTAATTATTAACCTACTAAAACAAAGGAATAAAATTTAATATACTAAATATCCCCTGGGGGGCGTATTTTTAATTAGAGCGGTTAAAAAAGGACCGATGTTATAGAAGAATGGTGTTCAACAGCCCCAATACTGAAGAGCTAATGTCGCCCCAAATGTTCAATTTGTCACCCGTACTGTTCGGTGTAGAGTTGCAATCCTTGAGACGTCACCCGAATAAAAAGGCGTCTCTTCGAGTTATCTACCGTTTGCGAACATCAGGAAACGTCCATGTTCCCGTATACTACAGATAACGCAGGGGACGCACCGAACAGAACATTTTTAATGTTTTAGCTGTTACCTGTTTCATGTATTTTTTTATTGAATCCTCGGAAGCCGCCGAAGGTCGAGTTTATTTTTTTTGATACCCCGCGGCATAAACTCTTGTAGCAACAGTCGAATCCTTCATGTGTTCAAAATAGACAGCAACAATATCAAATGTTATCGCATTTGTTAACGGCTTTTTGAAATCAACGGTTCGTTAATCAAACATGAAAAACTTTGATGGGGTTAATCTTATTTTAACTATTCGTTAGAGATTGCAGCTCTGTATTGAAGAGTACGGGTGACAATTTTAACATGTGGGGAGTCATTAGTTCTTTAGTATTAGGGCTGTTGCACACAATTCTTCTATAACATCGGTCCTTTTTTATCCGCTCTAAATTAGAGATACGCCCCCCCCCCCCCAGGGGGAATTTAGTGTATTAAATTTAATTCCCTTGCTTTAATAGATTAATAATTAATAAATTTTAATAATTGAGGATAATTCTGCTACTTGTATTTTTTTTTTATTTTAATTGTATTTTTTTCATATCTGTGTAACGAAAGAAGATATCGACGTGAAGTTTTCACCAGTTTCTATATTTTTTCATGCTCTTTTTGGTGAGTTAAAAATAATTATTCCCTTACATTTAAAATTTTTGATAAAATTGCAAAAATGTACGGCTTTGTCACAAAACGCCATCTAGAAAAGAAAACTAAACCGACAATGTTAATATTTTATTAGAAGCATCCGAGAAGCTTATAAGAAGTTGATAAAAATCGGTTGAGCTAAAAAAAAGTTATGGCATTTTTGAAGTGAACATTTATTTAACAAAATAGAGAAAAAAGGAAATGTTTCTGAGCTTACGTAGTTCATTATGAAACTATTTTGGACATATCTTGATAATACCGATGTCAGATTGACAGTTCCCAGATATAGCCGGCGTCCATTCTTAGTCGGCCACCCGGTACAACACGAATAGCTTTCCCTTGTGAAGTTCAATTCTGGTTTTGCTCAATGCCTATTCCCAGGCACACAACACTCGTAGAGCCAGAAATATGCGATTCTAAAGATATTAGTAAAACAGATGTAGGGTTATGAACATTTTGATCAAAACACGCGAATTATTTGCTAATTCGTGGAAAAATAAGGTGGCAAGTAAATAAGTCTTATTAGGTGGATGTTTTTCAATGTTTTAAGTAATTGTTCTGATTTGAAATATTTTTCTAAAATAACACAATATTTACTTTTTGTTATCAGGTCTCGAGTCTACTAATAATAATGCCATGATTCAAGATGCAGGTCCTAACTCACTGTTAGAACCAAGTCTACACGACACGGTATTGTTCATATTTATATTAACCTATATTTAAAAAATTTACAACAATATTTTATTTTTAGATCAACCAGATTATTGCTGATCGTGTTAACGAGTCTAGTGATGATGAAAAAGAAGTGTTGAGCATTATAAAGTGGGTTACTGCTGATGGGTCCTCGTTGAAGGATTTTGATATTACTGCACAAGATACTGGAATAAAAGCTGAATATTATGAGCAATTCATAAATAAACAACTACCGAACGGATTTGAAACCTTCGTCACTGTTGAAATGATTAAAGTAATCAAACAGATTTGTATTTAGCACCATAGGTGTAGAAAGAAAGTAGGACAAGAACATATCACATTAGGAACTGCCTTCCTATAAACTATAGAGAAATGCAGGAATTTTTTGATATGCTTGTGTGGATGGGGCTCCTTCAGGAGCGAAGAATAAAATCATATTGGAGTACAAACTTTTTGTAGCGTAACAATACGAATCAAACTATGTCAAGGGACAGATTCGAGTAATTGTTTAGAATGTGGCATTTCAACAACAATAATTAGTTTAAAGGTTCCAAACAGTTTTAGTTCCTGGGACATCGGTATGTATAGACGAAATACTGGTACCTTTCCGTTGCCACCTCAAGTTCAATCAATATATGAAGAATAAACACCACAAGCTTGGAATAATGTTGTACAAGCTTTGCACAACATATGGATATACTTCTTACTTGAAGACTTATTGCGGAAGAGATTATCCGTTGATAATGCATCTTCAAGTGTTATTATGAATTTGATAGCCGGACTTTTAGACGAAGGGTGTAGTTTGTGCGCTGAAAATTATTAAACGAGTGCCGCTTTGGCATCTCAGTTACTCCAAAGAAAATACATTTGGTTGGAACGAAAAGGTAAAATCGAAAATTAAACTCGAAAGAAGTAGCGCAAAGAAATTACGAAAACATGAAATATTTGGACAGGAAGGTATTACAGGTATAGCACACTCAAGTGGAGAGATACCCGTGATGTTCTGAAAAATACAGAAACCACAAGAAATAGTCGATTACAGTAAATCAAAGGCATTTATTGATCTATGTGACCAGCTTATTCTTATTGCCTCAGGAAAGGTCGTAAACGGTACAGAAAGTTAGCGGTTGAATTGATATTTGGTTCTGCTATTTTAATCTAATTCCTAGTTTATAAAGAAGTTATTGAACAGAAACTACAAATAACTGAATTTAGAGAACAGCTTGCTCTTACTCAATTACAAGTAAATAATAATAACGTCCACCAACAAACATATGAATCTGAACAACACAAGTTTATACAATTCTAAAGGAATTGCTGTACAGTGCGTTATGTTAACAATAAGGAACAATTTGGAAGAACTATTGCTCAAAGCACAACACCGAGGACGCCAGACATACATTCGTTTTTACTGGCCGCCATAAATAAATGATCACGCAGTAAACGCTGATGTATTTTAATGAAATTTTCAGAAGACGTGTATTTTATTCCTATTAATAAACGATGAAAATTTTAGCAAGATACAAATATTGTTAACACTAATAAAGCGTGGACTCTTCTCTGCTTCTCACACACTCAGCTAGCCGATTACGCATAGATGAAATGAGTGAATATATGCTAACCTGAGATATATACTATCCCACGCAGCTAAAATCCGTTGTTGAAGGGAATCTACATTGTTTGGGAGTGGCGGTAGATCATTTATTCTGCGTCCTAACATATCCCTAAATGTTCGATTGGTGTCTGGCGAATGAGAAGGCCATGGAAGCCGGTGAACATCAGCAGTATTTAGAAACTCCACAGCAACCCCTACAGTATACGGGCCCGAATTATCTTGCTGAAAAATTGGATCTTCTATTTCTTGCAGAAACGGCAGTAATATTGGTTCAAGAACGTTGTTAATGTACTGATTTGCATGTAATGTTCCCTCAATAACTACTAGAGGAGATCTGCTTCCATGGCAGATATCCCCCCCCCCCCACGGTCACACCTTTAGTTGCGTCTTTCTCCAGGACGACCATCATGAGCCCATAAACAAAATCAAGATTCGTCACTGAAGATGACTCGGTTCCATTGCATATTCCAATGCAACCTCCGTTACACCATTGCCGCCTTGCTGTACGATGGCATGGAGTTAGAGGTATACAAATTAATTGTTGGTATGATATGAGCATAAGAGATCGAATTTTTCAATACGCCGATCGTAAGGATATTTGATGATTAGTTAATCCTCTCCATCTATCACCAACTTTCTTTGTTGACGAAACACGATTTCGAAGAGTTACATGTCGAATAGCACGATCTTCACGATCGGCGGTGCATCTAGGACGTTTGGGACGTCGTTCCTCATTACTTAGCAGTATTTAGAAACTCCATAGCAACCCCTACAGTATGCGGTCCCGCATTATCTTGTTGAAAAATTGGATCTTGTATTTCTTGCAAAAACGGCAGTAATATTGGTTCAAGAACGTTGTTAATGTACTGATTTGCAAGTAATATTCCCTCAATAACTACTAGAGGAGATCTGCTTCCATGGTAGATATCCCCCCACACCATCACACCTTTAGTTGCATTTTTCTCCAGGATATCTTATAACCAATCTGCGACCATCATGAGCCCATAAACAAAATTGAGATTCGCCACTAAAGATGACCCGATTCCATTGCACATTCCAATGCAACCTCTCGTTACACCATTGCCGCCTTGCAGTACGATGGCGTGGAGTTAAACAAAGACTTAACCAAAGTAATGGTTGGTATGATTTGAGCCCAAGAGATCGAATTCTTCAATACGTCAATCGTAAGGAGATTTGATGATCTGTTAATCCTCTCCATCTATCACCAATTTCCCTTGTTGGCGAAAAACGATCCCGAAGAGCTATATGCCGAAGAGCACAATCTTCACTATCAGTGATGCATCTAGGACGTCCGGGACGCTAACGGCGTCGTTCTTCATTACTTTCTGGCCATCTTTGCCAACATGAGGAAATTATGGCGGCACTGTGTCACACGCGGGCGTTCGCTCGTGCGTGTATGTGGATGTATGTTAATCCGCACTATAACTCCAGAACGAAAACACGTACGTACTTAAAATTTTATGTTTTATCTTATTTTCATTTCTCCTGGAGATTTTGGGAGAAATTCAGATGTGCAGAGGAAAGTAGAATTTATGTAAGTGTTAGTTAAATTTTTTCAATATCCAAATAATGACAAAATATGTGTAGACATGTTTTTATAGAATATTAAATTTTACTAAACTTTTCTTTATAAAGTTTTTTAATATATCGAAATAAGTGTAAAAATTAAATAAATACGATTAAAAATCCTTACCTGTATTATACTTTGGACTTTGGAATTTTTTTAAATTAGCATCTATCTGACATAAAGTTTTAAACGTCAGTTTCACTTAGATTATTGTTTTTGTTTTTACAATGTTGCCTATTAATAAACCTAATAAAAGAGGTTGCATAATTATCCTAAAAAGATTGTTATTACAATCATTTGATTTCTTCTAATTTCCATTTTGTAGGTTTGATGGCCAGACATTTACAATCGTTAATATGACAATTAAGCATTCAGTTGAGCATCATTAGAAAAAAATTCATAAACTACATTTTGTGTTCAGAATGGATTTTAAAGGTACAAACCATTATTTATACTGACGAACATAATGTATACTGGATGATGGTATCAATATATCCAATTAGATTTATTAGTTTGAGAGTTCAGACAATTTATTGTTACAGTGTGGGAATTAAGTACGTAGAATCACAAATATTAATTTATTTGGCACAAGTTCAGTTTCCAGCCACAAGCAGTGTCGTGCTAAGTTTTGTCTAGGGGTGCTCAGAACAGGGGAGCCACAGACTGGGGTGCCGCACCCCAATAAGGAAAATTTTAATATGTTTTTTGAATTACAAGTACACTCACCATGGTATATTAAAAAAACTTATTTAACACCATACCTAACACAATTTTGTTCTTTTCAAAAAAGTGGTTTTCATAATTTTAACGCGTATACACCATACAATGTTTTTGTACTAGCACGGTTATTACGTTTCCAGTACTGACATGAAATGTGTTAGGGTAAAGTAAAGTTAGGGGAATGTTTCAATTTTAATATGAAAAGCAAATGTTTCACTATTAAAGAAATCAGTGTCATGACAACAACGTGAGCAACAGCATAACCTGCAAAATTCAGCAAACAAAGTATGGTTTACATTAGAAAAATGAAGAGATTTCAATGAGTAGAGATAATACAAAAGCACTCCGAACGCTATATTTAAATGTTGAAATTGTTCAAGAAAATTAGGAATCACACTTTATTTTATCTTTGATATTTCATTATCTAATCAAACCTGAGCAAATATGCATTATTTGTTGTGCAATTTTTTTAGGAAAATTTGGGGGTGGGGTAAAACTTAAGAAAACCAAAACACTCTAACAAACTTAAAAGCTTATTCTAAATATCTAACTTAAATGTACTATATACAGTATATTCACTTGCTCAGTGGTAATTCACTTTGCAAATCACTAGGCGATATTTGGCTTTCAGAGTTTTCAGTCCCAAATCTGTAACAATTTGCAGAAGTTTGGTTAATTTGGAAAATGTAAATGCTTACCAGTCTCAGTTATTGCGTTGGGAGTGGTTCCCGGTGGAACTCATATGTATTTTGAGCTAATGACTATCTTACCATTACAATCATACACGCCTTATTGTTTGTAGAGATCTATAAATTTTGTTTCCTAATTTCTTTAGACTCTTCAGAGGTTTTTAACGTTTACTTTCTTTTACTAAATTAATCTTCTATTTGAAGCTTATACCATTCATACTGAATCTACTGAGTATTAGGTACTTATAGTGATTTTTTGTAATATTGGTGTAATCTACGGGATTGTTGAAAAATACCGATAAGTTTCTAAATTTTAAGGTTTCTACCGCCTCGCAACCTAAACTTCCATCTAAAACTGTCGGATAGTAGCACACCCGCGTGGTCACTCCCGGTCGTGCCAATCGAACGTTTTCGCATGTAGCGTCAACTATTTTGGTTCATTATAAGCTACTTTATCAATTCGATCGGATCTCGGAAGTAATTGTTCAATGTGACCAATCCGTCATTACAATGGAAGCGTGGTTTCATCTTCACCAGAATTGGAGTTTTGTTTGGTACTAATTTTTCTAACGTAACCAAAATCATTGTTGCAATTGTTACGCTGGTTTTCGCCGAGACAAACGCTATATCGATAAATACGAAAGGTCAGGATCAGGAGAGGCCAACCAGACGTCTAAGGTCAAAAATGGCTAGGAGTTATGCTATTGAAGATCGGTAGTAATTGGACACAATGGCCTAGAGTTAAGTGTGCTTTAATTTCTGAAATAACCGTATTTATCTGCTCCAAAGTAAAGCTTTGGTTTCCAAAGATTCCATCATAGTTACAAGGTATGTGTGAGCTTCAGACGACGTTGTCAGGCATTTTCACGGCACGACGATCCGATATCTATTTGGACTGATATGACAATTCAACAAACTGTAATGGAAGACTCAAATAGTTTGGGAGGACTTACACGTAGACGAGGGACAACAGGCAGCGTGCAAAGTAAATGGGTACTGGGAATGTCTGCCACGGTCGATGTGACAGATAAAATCTCAAAATTTTGTAAGATTGATTTTAGCACTACAGATCAAGATGTGGACTCAAGATCCTCCCATATCGATCGCAATAATGAGGATGCTCAGAAATTTGCGACCTTTCTGATTCCGCTGTGCCCTTGTCACTGACAAAATTGTTGTAAAAATTTTAGAGACGTGATCAGAAGTTCACGAGTTCCACCTATTTCAACTGTTAATTCATTAATTAAAATGAATGACGAAAACGTTGCAGTCGAACTTGCATTATTGTTTCACTTTTGAAGAAGACAGGAGAATGACTAAAAAGTTATCTCCAGTATGAGGAGGCACCGTATCCTGTACCCATACTGAAGCATGGGTAAAACCGGTACATCGGCACTGTATGCATGTTTAAAACCATCAACCCTCAGCTACCTAAACAAATAGGCCACGTTGTGGATGGTGGATATCTTATTCATCGTGTTAGGTGGCAACAAAGAGAAACGTTCAAGGAAATTATCAACAAATATGTGGATTACGGCAAAAGAATCTTCAAGCCTCAGAGTATCATTGTATTCGACAAATATCCTTGAGATAACCCAGCAAAGAATGTGGGCCAACATAAAAATAGCTGTGCAGACGTTATCTTCGATCCAATCATGATTGCAACTGTTTCGTAAAAAATACCTTCTGAAGGACACAAAGAATACAGCTATTAAGCGAACAATTACGCCTGGCTAGTTTTATTTGCAAACAAGCAATTGAAGATGCAGGCACTGAGAATCAGACACTGAGAATACAATCTTGTGATAGTTTTCAATACCCAACAATTGGACATTATATTTTACTTTTACGTGCATTTAGTGGGTGTGATACAACTTCAGCATTTTTTTCGAATGGAGAGAACTAAATTCGTGAGAGTTCTCAACGGCGATTCAGATCTACAGCTCATTCTCGCGCCGTTCATATCAGATTACTCCCATCCTTATCACTTAGACCTGTCTGTTTTATATGGAGCTAGGATGAATCGGCCAGTGTATCTGGATGAATATTTGACTGTTTTGTAAAATCATCAGAAAAAATCTTTCAATTTAACATTACTTCCCCAACACATGAAGCAGCACGCGAACATGCGTTCAGAGTGTATTTTCAATACATACTTGGAATGGAAATAATTTAATACTTACTGATTGTGGCCGGAAACGTACTAATAATAGTCTTGTGCCTGTTACAACATCTAAGACAGCTGCTGAAGATGAATTGCTACGAGTTATTTGTTGCAAGTGTACCAAAGGCAATTCTGACAATTGTGGATACCGAAAAGTTGGTCTACCTTGTTGCATTATTTGTTCATATTGCAAAGGACGGACATGGACCAGCATCGATTGTGATGTAAACATCGGGGAGGAAGTAGATTAGCAAATCGATGTCGATGTAGAGAATATTCTCTCTTTGAAAGTGGACGACTACAACGATGTTTCCGAAGACATTTGTACAGATGAGCAGCAAGACGTTAATTCTCTCTCTTCAAAGAGACCGTGCTTGAACGATTAAAGGTAAAAAGTAGCTTTGTTGGGTTTACTTAATAAATGGTATCTTGATTTATATGAACTTTATGTTTTTACGGCACCTACTTTACTCTTCAGCAAGCTTTTCAGATACTCAATTAGATCAAAACAATATGAATAAATATTTTTAATAGTATTTCATTATCGCGAATGAATAATGATCACAAATACAAACAGTGTCATATCAAGCTGTGGTGTTAAGGGTGCTCAGAACACGAGCGCCACAGACCCTGGAAGCGCAGCACTGCATATATGAAAATGTAGCTAACACCATATCTAACACAGTTTTGTTCTTTTCCAAATTTTGGGCTTCATGATTTTTACGCATATTGATTCAGAGTATACACCGTTGAGGATGCTTTTGTGCTAGCTCAAACCATGAAATTATGGTTATTAAGTATCCAGTATTGACGTGAAATAAGTTAAGTAAAGGACTTGTCATTTCACGTGAGGGCTATGTTTCAATTTCAATATGAACAAAAAATAGCTAATTATCAAAGTTTAGTGTCATGGCACCAACGCCAGCAACAGAATAACCTACAAAATTGAATTGGTAATGTTGGGGTTAAATGTTACACTTACAACAACAAAATATCGTTTACATTAGAAAAACGATTAGATTTCCATGACTAGAGCTAGTACAATAACATCCTGAATGTTGTATTTAAATGTCGAAGTTGATCAGAAAATTAGAAATCATATTTTATCTTTGATAAATGAAACCTGAGGAAGCATGTATTATTTTTTGGGCACACGTGTGCCAACATACCTTGGCGCGGTACTGGACAAAAATAAGAAGAGTTTGTAAGAGGTTTCATCAGTGGCGAAACTACAAAATTTTTCTGGGGGGGCCAGGCCCCACGGGCTTTTTTTGGGGAGGGCTGCGTATAAAAATTTTGTTGGGGCGTACACACCACTTTTTTATAGATGCATGCGCATGAAAACTACGTCAATCTTGTCTTCAATCTCAATTTTAAACAGTTTCGGTTTTCATCATCATGGTTTGTCATATACCTACTTTAAGTAAAAGACTTGTTTTCACATTTTATTTAGGAAATATAACATATAAGTATGTATAAAAAAAACTACAAACTAATTTTTTTTTCTATCTGTTTTTATAAAAAACAGAGAGAACTTGCTCAGCCGACAATTTCTGCTTAACTAAAGCATTTTCGATACAGAGAAGTGATAAATTTGAAAATCTATCTTGTACCATTGTGGTTCTCAGCCATGTTTTTATCCGCCTCATAGCGGACAAACTTCTTTCGCAACCAGCTGAACTGATTGGAAGGCCTACAGCAATTTGTAGTAATTTGTAAAGATTTGGTCAGATCCCCCTTCACTTGAACGTTTAGATTTTCCAACGTGATTTCAAGATTTTTATTTTTGAATAAATTTCGTATCACTAAAACTTCAGCTTGAAGTGTTGAGATTTCGATATTGAAGGCCCTCTGATTGGCGACGAACTCAAATGCTTGATCCAAATCTAGCTTCATAAAGGAATCAATCGATCTTGCAAGGGGAAGATTTTCAAATCGTTTTTTCATATTGCCAATCACGTTGTCCATGACTTGGTAGAAAATGTTGACTTTCCAGTATTCGGGAGCTGTAGTTCCTGCAGGTATGTCGATCAGAGATGATTTAGCCAGGGTTGAGTCAGATAGATATTCATTAAGCCTTTGTGGTTGCTTCCTTTTTTTTGAAATCCTTAAAGGCTCCAAACAAATGTCTTGTTCTCCTGAGAATTTTTCTATTTCACTCCACAGGTCCTCAAATTTGTTCATCTTCTCTTCAAAGCTACTTATAGTGCTATCTATGATATCACTAGCCTGACCTAGTGTGGCATCTTTTCTCTGAAAATATTTACTCAGTACATTTGCGACCATTAACACTGAATGGAAGACGAACAAACAAACGATAAATTGTGGCTTTATCATTGATGCCTATATTCCAAGTGCTTCTACAGAATTTTTGTCTCGCCCTTGTTCAATTTTCTCATCCAGAGCATTTCGAATTGCTTGGAAATTTTTCAAAAGGGATTTGTAATTTTCATATCGACAACTCCACCTGGTACTGCTAAGCCTTCCCATTTCGCCCCCCAACTTTATACCTAGAGCATCACGGGCGTTTATGAGATGAGAGTGATGACCGGGTTGAGAAAAGTGGACGTATATTGCTTCCAGAGTGTTGAAAAATGCAGCTGCAGTAGACACCTTAGCACAACTGTCGACAATTATCAAGTTTATCCTGTGTGCCAAGCAATGAAAGTAAATGGCTTGTGGATGATCCTCCCTTATTTTGGCTTGCAGTCCTTGGTGTTTCCCAGACATAACACTGGCTCCATCATAAGATTGGCCAATTAATATGGCGTTATTCAACAGACTGCATTTACTTAGATACTTTTTAATAATTATCTTTAAACTCTCCGCATCTCTAGAAGAAGAACAATCTACGAAACCAAGAAAACGTTCTTCAACTTCCAAGCCTACGGTATATCTGATTACCACGGACAATTGTTCTTGTTTGTAGCACCTAGCTTCATCAATCATTATCGAAAAAAAACTACATTGCCGCACTTCTTCTACAATCTGTTCAATAACAAGTTGAGATACGATGCTTATTATTTCATTTTGTATTTTGGAACTGCAATAACTGATATGTCTATCTAGATGCATCGAAAAATTCGTGTCATGTTTTGCCATAAGTTCACCCAACTTCAGAAAATTTCCTCGGTTAGTAGATGTTGCGTCTTCTCGGTGTCCTCGGAGTGGCAGCCCTTGACGTGTCAAGTATAAAATCATGTCCATTAATTTTATCATATAATCTCGGTTCTGCATTATCATTTCTTCATGTTGTATGGCTAGCTTCTTATGAACATCTCCGGCCTTTAAGGAATGCTTCTAGCCTACAAACCTTTGCATACAGTCACTGTGAGCCAAAGAGGTGACATGTTTTTTCAGTGACTCACTTAGTTTCCTCCAATTACTGAACCCATTAATCGAAAACTTTTCATTTTGATCTCGAATACTTGCAGAATGCCGAAAATATCTGCAGACAAAGCAGAACGCTTTATCTAACTTCACACTATATTCAAGCCAATGATAAGTATCAAATAATTGAGACGAAAACGATCTCCGTCTATCTCCAAATGAACTTTTTGGAAAAACAACCCTTGGGCCCCTTGGCTGCGAAGGACCACTATCAAGAGTTCCCAGATCTTGATCTTCTGGATCATTTCGTCCTATTTGATTTGTTTCTGCAGATGTAAAAACATCGGATGTTTTGCTACCTTGCCCTTCTTCAGCGGCTTTATTTACATCTTCTCGTATGCCTCCACCAACATTTTCTATATTTGAAGTTGAAGATTGTGTTAAATCACAAGCTATCTCAATATTTGTTGTTGAGTCACATACTGGAGTAGACGTTTGCCTTGTCTCAGTCTCATCTTTGTCGGGTTGATTTGTGGCAGATTTGAAAACGATCGTATGTCTTTGAATTTCTTCATGTTCAAACCGCCCACAATCTGCAATCTGCAACGCAAATAAAACAAATTTATAAACACCGAAGCTAACTGCTCGGACGGCGTGAAAGAAAGTACAAATCAAAATCCCTTTGCAGTTTTAACTTTAAACTATTATTATTATTATTAGCTGAAACTTGTGATGCAATCTTTCCTTTTTTTTCACCCATCAAAATTTTAACATCTTATAATACTCTAAAACAAGCATACAAATAAGTAAAATTACCTTAGTCCTTAGTTGTTTGTGGCAGTTGGCCTTGGCAGTGGCTATTTGTTTGCTTTGATGTTTTATTTCACACAGCACTGTGCTGCCAGCACAGAAGACTCAAAACATGGAACACCGAACACAGGTTATATTGGCACTTGACTCATAATAATAATAATAATAATATTACATAAAACATTAAACATAACTATAACAAGTACTAACCCCATGAATTCATCGTGCGTTGCAGCGTTGCTTATATAGGTACCGATGACGCAAGCAACCCTTCTCGAATCTTCTAGAAGTTCGATGACTACTAATTTACGTAACCTGCTGTCTGCGTCTGCCGAGGCATCGTAATTATGATTCATACATCTACATTGTTCGGAATAATGAGTCACCATTTCCGGTATGTTACACTATTTTTAAGTTTCAAGTCTCGCTTCCTTTATAAAAAGTTATCTTTTAGAATGTTAATGTAAACTGTATGTAAACTAATCTAATCTACTAATCTTTGCGGCGTCTTTATGTTTGCCGGGTTTACTACATCGTGAAAGAGGAACTATACATGCTATTGTTTATGCATCAACACTCAACGCATATCAGCATCATGAACCAAAACAATTCCAAGAACAGCACAGTCTCAGTCAGCAGTCTACCGCCGCCTCGCCGCTTAGCTAAACAAATATTATTTCACCGATACAACTTATGCTCGAATGCCGAATATTCTAATGTCCTTACATAATAAATAATAATTAATGATTGTACTTACTTATCACTATGTCACTATTACTACTCGTTTGTTTATCGCAATGGTTTAAGATTTAACAAATTAAGTTGTTAGATGGGATTTAAGATAAGAATGAAAAATGGGGAAGTGCGCCGTTTTTCTGGGGTGTGTCACGGCTTGCCTGGGGTGTGCCTGACACACCTTGCACCCCCCCCCCCCCTAGTTTCGCCACTGGGTTTCATACAGTCTGCTTAAAACTACTTAAAAACTAACTTAATTTTACTATTTACAGTTCAATCCTATTGGGCAGTGACAACCGTCTGCAAATAAGACGAAATTACATGATATTTCTAAGTTGAATTTCATAGCTTTCAGTTTCAAATCTGTAATAATTTTCAGAAGCCTTGTGGAATAAGAAATTATAAATACTTACCAGTCTCAGTTGCTGCGTTCTGACAGCTCATCATACTTTTTTTCACTAAATTCATCTTCTATTTGAATCTGGTGGATATCGGTAGAGTCTACGGGATTATTGATACGAAGCGCTAAATGTCTAAATTTGAAGGTTTGTAACGCCTAGCAACCCAAACTTCCATCTAAACCTGTCGGATAGTGGCACACCCGCGTGCTACGCCCGGATGTGTGACTGGAACCTTGGCCAAGGTCAAATAGCTTGTTGCGCGAACTATTTTTGTCCGTTACGAGCTACCTGAACGATGACGTCTGATCTCGGATTCAATTGCTCAACGCGCCCAAGTCGTCATTGTAGCGGAAGCGTGATTTCATCTTCAACTAGAATTAGAGTTCCTACGGTTTTATTTGTATCAGTGAGCCCAATGGCTTTTCTGCTAGATATGTAAGTACCCATCTCCCAAAGTGAATAAAATGATTGTCTTTGTGATCGGTACTAACTGGACACAATGGCTTAAGGTTAAGTGTAACTTTAATTTCTACGACAACGGTATTCATTCCCCAAAATAAAGGTTTGGTTTCCAACATAATGTCTCCGAACAGATTTAACCCCGCTTTCCCTTAAGTCTTCCTAAATGAAGAGGAGATGAAGGGTTGAACAAAATAATTTGCGACTGAACGGAGTTTAGCCTATTGAATTCTCTATTAGCACCGACAGAATTCGGTACCATTATGAAAGGTTTTCTCATGAGCTTTGCAAACCAAAACTTCTGTCAGACCATGCGATCTAGGTAATGCTGCAGGATTTTTAGATTCCATAAGTAACTACGAAATGTATAAATTTTAATCGACACGAATTAAGCTGCTCCTGGCAACTATGGGAGATACTTTAGCATACCATCTCGGTAAAAGTTAGCTCACACGAGGTTTAACGCCAGATTGCTTGCAGTTAGTAGTATATGACTACATAGTAAACGATCTACAACATGAATATTTTCCTTTATAAGGTAAAAATTCCTTTTGTGGTTGGGGTTGTCTCCAAGTATAAAATGCTCAACTGATAGATCCAGAAACGTACAATTCTTTAACTTTTAGCTAAAATTTATGTAGGATTATGAGCTTATGAGCTACTGGGAGTTAATTATTGCGATTTTACAATGTTAATAGGAGCCATGTGCAATAAACGTGAGGTAAGAGGCTAGTTCTCTGATCTGTTGTCTCTATGAGTGAATATTGGTGTATTGTGGTGATGAATGTTAGAAAAGAGTCTACTCGTCGTATCTCGTGTTGGGTTTATGTCAATTAGGGTAGTTCGTGTAGAATTGAGGAAAATAGACTGGTTTATCGTCTTTGTATGGGTATATCAGTGAATCAGAAATGGAAATAATTGTATTGACCGGGAGAATATGAAAACACGAGTAAAGGTGGTAAGAAAAGAGAGACTTTGTCTTGTATTATATCGGCTCCACTTTATAAATATATTTAATTAGTAAGTTACTCTCTGTAGGCAACATTACACTAACTTGACTTTCGTTGTGCTGCAGATCTCAAGCATCTCTGCGTTTGGTCTCGATTGGCATTAAAAACAGGATATTAAAAAAAAAGTACACGCTTGTGGCAATTATCAAACTTATTATAGACAGCAGGAGCAAAAATCAACTCAGTCCGGTTAAACCAGTTTTTTTCAAAAGATGGGACTATCAGGTGTTTCTTATGAAATCCCTTATATTATATAAAAGAATTATAAGCTGAATGCCTTAAACACAATACGAACTTTTTTGATTAAACGAAATAATACTCTTCCAGTTTCTAAATCAATTGATGTAAATCAGCTCTAAGTGTAGGAAATTGCAGAAATTTGGTTAATTAACTGATAAAAAAACGGTTTTGGACAGAAAACGTTTGTCACCTGAAAAATGAAATAGGGTTCGCAATGATAGTACCAGAAATTTTGCTCGATACTTCACAGAAGACACAGAAGATATGGAATGTATACGTACTGAAACTAGTGAACACATTTTAATACTTACAGTAATTGGGTTTTTTGATGTACATTAATAGCATTTAAGCGTATGATAGTCTAGTTGGGTTCAACATACTATTAATCGATAGCCCGAAAAAATTATTTGTTTATAGCTAACTCATGTACTGGTGTAACTGCTACATTCATGTACGCGTACTTTGGTTAAATAGTAACGCTAATTACTTTAATTCAGAATATTATTTACAGAACTGCGAAAATTAATTGTTATATATATATATATATATATATATATATATATATATATATATATATATATATATATATATATGCTTCGTGTTCGTGTTCTTGTAGTTGTGTTCGTGTTTGTTTGTATTCGCGTTCGGGTTCTCGTTCGTGTTCGCGTTCTCGTTCGCGTTCGGGTTCGAATTCACATTCGCGTTCGCGTTCGCATTCGGGTTCACGTTCGAGTTCGAGTTCGCGTTCGCGTTCATGTTCGTGTCCTTGTTCTTGTGTTGGTGTTGGTGTTCGTGTTGGTGTTCGTGTTTGTATTCGTGTTCGTGTTTGTTTGTGTTCGCATTCGCGTTCGAGTTTGCGTTTGTGTGTGTGCGTGCGAGTATGCGTGCCTGTGTGCGCGTGTGTGTCGGGATGTATGTTAGTACCCACGATAACTCCAGAACGACATTAGTACTTACTTGACATTTCGCAAGTTTGTTTTCATTTCTTCTGTAGCTGATTGATTGTGCTTTATGCAATTTTTTGATACGACGCGTAATTTAGCGACAAGAGTATGCGTGTCTGTGTGCGCGTGTGTGTCGGGATGTATGTTAGTATCCACGATAACTCCAGAACGACATCAGTACGTACTACACATTTAGCAAGTTTGTTTTCATTTCTTCTGTAGCTGATTTATTCTGCTTTATGCAATTTTTGATACGACGCGTAATTTAGCGACAAAAAAATTCCTAAGGTAGTGTTAGTGCAATTTTTTTCAATAACTGAATAAAGATTAACTTTATAAGATGTGTAGACATATTTTTTTAAAGAAAACCTAATTTCCTCGAAGCGGGCGTCTTTGGAATTTTCTTGAAGTTAACATCTAGATGTCTATTAACCTCTATGTGACATTTTAAACGTCTCTTTGACAAAGATTATTGTGTTTGTTTTTACAATGTTGCCTACTTTGGTAATGAACCTATTAAAATAGAGGTGGCATAATAATGCTAAAAATTTTATTAAAGTTATTTCATTTAATTCAACTGCCATTTTGTAGGTTGGTAGGTCGTGTTTTCTTCCACACTAAATTTTTGCAGTTATATTTATATACAAAAAAATTATTTTACATACCACGTTAATAACTGAGAATATAGATTTGGGTTGTATACATATACCAAATACACAGCTACAAGTAGAAATAATGATAAGGGCTTTGTAAACTTTAAATTAACCTCCTTATAATGAAAACGAGGATTGCGAATTTGTTTTGCTTTGTGTTATTTTCAAAAAATTCTGCGGTTGGTTGTTTACTCTATTTTCCCTATTTATAGAGGTGTACATTTTAACTAAATCAGTTGAGTTAAAATTGAAAACGAGCAAGCTGGTATGAGTAAGTCAGTATCGAGTAAGTGTGAACTTAAATAGTTATCGGTTTGATCTTATATACCTATTAGTTTCTAATGAAATATTAATGTTTCACGTTACACTTTTAAATAATTATATCACAATAAAATATGTGTTTGAACATATCTTTGACGTCGGTATTTTATGTAACTGATTGGAAACCGCCCTTATAGATCGATCTAACTCTACAAATTAATTAAATAGGATTAAAAATGCTTAAATCGTACTATCGGTACCTTGGATATCCCAAAATATCAGAGAGTAATAAATCATGTTATTAGTGAAACAGTGTCGTTTTTTTACATAGAAACGGCAAACAGAAATCAGTAGAAAACCGGGCTAGTTTAAACGAAGATGCAGTAAATGTGCCCCCTGCACTGTGTAAAATAAAGTCGGATTACGTAAACGGCAAACAAAAGACTACCCTTTAAAACCCGACTTAAACCTGTAGATCAGACAACTCATAGTCGTATGGTTGGGATTTCATTGTATTAAAAATAGATTTTTATATTTTACAGACCTTATAATACACGCCTTTAATAAGTACACCACTGACCTGTCGCTGACAAGATGATTTACTGCTCTCTGATATTCTGGGACGTACTATAGATGTTTATTAACATCTATCTGACATAATTTTTTAAACGTCTCTTTGACATAGATTATTGTTGTTGTTTTACAATGTTGCCTATTTTCGTTATCAACGTTTAAAACTAGGTTGCATAATTGTCCTAAAAGAATTAGAATTATTTCGTTTCTTTTAACTTCCACTTTGTACGTTGGAACGTTGAAAATATTAAGAATATTAGCAAATTTCATTTGAAACAATTAGTTTTATACAGTAGGTTAAAAAACGAAGTACTGTTTATTTATTTATTTAAAATCACAAAATGATTGTTCATTCAATCCCCAATTTTATTTCATACTGAAAACATCTTTAATTTCTAAAATAACGTGAAAATGCTTTTAATATGGTCTAAAACTTTAGTGGAAAACTGATAGTTAATGCGCATTAGAGAGTTAATTTTATTTTACTTCTAGGAACCTTATGAAATTCTGTCTCGAAATGCTTACCACACGAAGTTTCGATATGTAAACTTCAAATTATAAATCACCGTTCGCCAAATTGCAAAGTATGAAAACTACTTCAATTACATGTTTACACTTTTATCCCATTAACAACAATATATGTGTGCGTGTGCGTGTTCGTGTGCGTGTTCGTGTGCGTGTGCGTGTGCGTGTGCGTGTGGTGTGCGTGTGCGTGTGCGTGTGCGTGTGCGTGCGTGTGCGTGTGCGTGTGCGTGTGCGTGTGCGTGCGTGCGCGTTCGCGCGTGCGCGAGCGCGTGTGTGCGCGTGCGCGTGCGCGTGCGTGAGCGCGTGCGTGTGCGTGTGCGTGTGCGTGTGCGTATGCGTGTGCGTTTGCGTGTGCGTGTGGGTGTGCGTGTGCATGTGCGTGTGCGTGTGCGTGTGCGTGTGCGTTTGCGTGTGCATGTGCGTGTGCGTATGCTTGAGGTGTGCGTGCGCGTGCGTGAGTGTTTGTGAGTTTTAAACGTCCATCTGACGTTGATTATTGATTTTGTTTTTACAATGTTGTCTATTTTCGAACGTATTAAAAAAGGGAATGAATAATTATCCAAAAAAATTATTACTAAAATTATTTCATTTCTTTTAATCTCCACGTTGTAGGTTGGAAGGTTGTGTGTTGTTCTATATCTCATGTTTGAATCTAAGATGTTAAGAATTTGTAGCAAATTTGACGAAAAATAATTTATACTTTGAGAATTAGTGACGATAAGAAGATAAACAAACAAAATTTTTATTCAATAAAACATTTTCTGGTCTTATCTTAGTATTTAATAAACATTAGCTAATTACGACTTACTAACAATAGATTTTATTTGCAGCACAATGAAGTTGTTAATTCCTCTACTCGTTGCCATACTCTTTAAAGGAGCTGTTAGTCAAACTTTAGAAACGGTAGCGCAATGGAAATTAATAGATTTCAATTTTCCAATTCCAGATTACGGCTTCCGTAGAAATTTCAAGTAAGGCTCTCATTTTTAATTTACATTTATCTAAATTATTACCCACAGAGCAGATCGAACCGTGGTAACCGGGATCGCAATAACAAATGACAGAATGTTTCTAGCTATGCCAAGGATTTATTCAGGTGTTCCAGCTACTATTGGATACGTATCAAGAAATATACCACCTTGTGTCGGTTCAAAATTAGAAGCTTTTCCAAATTGGTCATTTCATGATGCTGGCCGTGGCGTTAATAATAGTTGTTATGGTCTTACTTCAGTTTATCGTGTTAAACTCGATTCTTGTGGTAGATTATGGGTAATATTTTAGCGTTTTAATACAAGAAAATATAATGGTTTACGCAGGTTTTAGATTCTGGTATTATGTCGTCATTAGAAGATTTTCGTAGGGTGTGTCCGCCTAAGATTGTAATTTTTAATCTTAACACTGATCAGGTTGTACGGACGATTATTCTCCCGAGAGAGGTGCTGCATCCTATTACACTTTTAACAAATTTGATAATAGATGAAAGCTTGCAAGGAGCGTGCGACTCGGCTTTTGTTTACATTTCTGATTCTGTTGTTCCAGGTAAGCGGTACTTTATTATTTTGAAACAATGTGATAATGTTTTTGTTAGGTATTATCGTGTACGATTCGCATACGGATCGAGCATGGCGTGTAATGCACCCTTCAATGTTTCCCGATTCAGACTTTGCCAATTCGACTATTAATGGTGAGACAATCACGTTAATGGATGGTATTGTTGGTTTAGCACATTCGCCTAAGCTGGGTGTTGTATACTTCCAACCATTTGCCACTAACAGGTAATGATTGCTAAACTGCGAAAAATATACTACAAGAGAGTGAAATGTTTCAGGATTTTTAGCATTTCTACAGCTGTTTTGCGTAAAGGACCTCCTGCAGAATTAGAAGCACTGCCTGTTTCATTGGTGGGAACAAAATCTTCTCAGGGCATCGGCTTAGCAGTTGACCCTAGAGATGATAGTGTGTACTTCAGCCCAGTTACAGAAACTTCCATTGTAGCTTTGAATCCCATTAATAACAATCAAAGGTAAGTGACCAAAACAATATAGAATTTTCTTCATTTGTTTTTATGGCAGATTGGTTGCTTACGATCCAGAAAGGTTGCAATTTGTTGCCGATATTCAATGGAATCCATTCGACGGTGATTTATGGTTGCTTTCATCACGATTTCAAAAATATTTTAGAAGATCGCTAAATCCAAATGATACTAACATTAGGATACTTCGCATTTCACCAAATCTTTGAAATGCAAGAAACCACAATATCTTTTTTAAATAATAACTATTAATGTAAACTAATTATACGTAAGACCCAGTTCATACTATGTATGAAGCTTTGCAATGCCAAATGTTATATTACAACACAATGTCAGTTGGCTCATCATATGTAATATAAATATTATCACCAACTTTTTATTTTATTCTTATTTTAGGAACATTGTGTAAATAATTTTTTCTATTTATTTTGTGGAGAATATTGTACAAACTGTGAAATATAGATAAAATAACACTTTGCTAATAAGGATTAATGTCAAAATGTTATTAAACGATAAATTCTTATTAACATTGCCTTAATAGTACACTTAAGTTGAATAAAAACTCAATTTATTTTACATTGTGTGCAGAACATAAAGAAGCCCAAAGCTAAGATCTGTTTTGCAATCGTGATAATCTTACACAAATACAATACAGGGTGTCCCAGGATATTGTGACACATTTGAAGCGCTTATAACTTTTAAACCAATTGAGATGGAAACGAGAAGTTTTCTCAGGTATGCTGTATCTATCAAAAAGTTTTATTCTGACTTACAATCAATTTTTTTTCATTTATACAGAGGGTTGAAAAACAATTGTCAGTTTTCAATCTTTCGATAGAGGCATTCTTCCACTTTCTAAAAATGTAGAGTTTGCTATGCTTATAAAAAAAACTAATACAATTATTTAAATTTTTATGGCAACGTGTTCGATACAAATAAAAATTCAACAAAACAGAAAACATTTTTAATTACCATAGAAAATACATAACAACGTTATTATCTTTTCGAACTAAATTGCTGGATGTGTCTCGCATTATTATCAATTCATTTCTGAAATCTTCTTTCTTTCTTTCTCCTTTACCCTCTTATACCTTTTACAGTGCTGAGGGGACCAGACACACCGAGCTGCAAAGTGGGACACCCATCCCAGTTCCGACCAATCAAGCCGCTGCTTAACTTTCAATATCACTGGATGGTTTTCCACTTCCACTGAAATCTGAACTCCAAATTTTTGAAAGCATTTTCCAACATTTCCTGAGTAATGCTTTCAAAAATATTGATTATGTTATATTTGAGTTGGTCCACAGTGTGTGAAATGGGCGAGTAACAACGATCAAGTAGGCAAGTCAAAAGTCAAAATGACAATTGAATTACTATTTTATTTGCTACGTTCTGTCAAATCGTTTATTGATATTATTTTCTCGTTGTCTTTATCGCGCACTTTTAATTAAAATGATATACACAAATCAAGGAAAAGCAGAAGCTGTACTTCTGTACAATAAAACTAATTCTATAACAATAACCAGAAGGAGGTTTCGTTTGAAGTTTGAAAAAGCGCCTCCATGCAGAAATGCCATCATAAATTGGATCAGACCGTTTAAAGAAACTGCCTCAATTAGAAGAAAATGCAGATCTATAATCCAACAACATCCAAATTATTTGAATCGCCTGTTGCAAGTAAGTGATGTGTTAATACAAAATAATTACATGATTTCTATCAGAAAAATATCTGCTAATGTAAACTTTTCTAAAAGTGAAGTTCAGAGATGTTTAAAAATTCTAAACCTTACTCCTTATAAAATTCAAACCTTCCAAAAGCTTCAACTGCGAGATATTGAAAAAAGATTATTGTTGTGTGAGACCTTATTGGACTTGTTTAACCACCAACTTGGTATTACTGTTATAATGTCAGATGAAGTCGCTTTCCATATAGATGGAAAAATTAATAAGCATAATTGTAGAATTTGTGGAAGCGAAAATCATAGGCGATTCAATGAGTTTGAGCAGGATACACCAAAAGTGAATGTATGGTGCGCTGTTTCAAAAGAAACAATGTATGGACCATTCTATTTTTCCGAAAAAACTATTACTGGAATTATTTATACGGATATGCTCCAAAACTTTTTTACCCACAGTTGGAACAAGATGGGATAATAAAAGAAGTATACTTTCAGCAAGACGGTGCTCCTCCCCATTTTTCTCAGATAGCCAGAGAATTTGTAAATAGAATGTTTGGTCAGAGGTGGATACGTAGAACCGGACCAATACAATGGCCGGCACATTCTCCTGAACTAACTGTGCCTGATTTTTTTATATGGGGTTATGTTAAGGATCGTTGTTACTCACCCGTTCCACACACTATCCACCAACTGAAAAATAACATAATCCATGTTTTTGAAAGCATTACTGAGGAAATGTTGGAAAATGCTTTCAAGAGTTTGCAGTTTAGATTTCAAAAATGCATTGATAATAATGGCGGACACATCCAGCAATTTAGTTTGAAAAGATAATAACGTTGGTATGTACAGGGTGACCAACTAAGAATGCGAGGTGCTGTATCTGGGAAACTACACATCGTAGAGGCTTGCGGAAAAAAAGATATTACTAAAACGGCCAATACAAAAACCTGGGAAATATTTTCATGTTTCTGAAAAGACCGCTAGGGGGCGTAACTGCAATCTTGATTCTCAAAAAGTGATGTCTCTGTTAATTCCGCTGTATTAACCTAATAAAAAAATAACAGATGTTTGAAGTCGAGGATAATCTGAACTTTTTTTGTTTGACACTTTTTGACGTATCTATAAAAATAAAGTGGCGGGGGGTATTCAAAAGTTTCTTTAAATCATCCCCCGTATCTTCGAAACGGCTAATCCGATTTTAACAAACTTGGGCGCGTCGAAAAAAGCTTTTCTTGGGCTACAAATGTTAAAATAATTGAAGTTTTGTTAGTTTCATATCTCGCCGCTTTAGGGCTTTGTTCGACATTCCGACAGAAACGGTTAATTTTCGCAAAAAAATTAAATACATTGGTATGACTTTTTTTCATGAACAAGTAGCTAAATGATGCCTAAACAAGCTCGCGAAAACCGCATCTCGATATCTTGTTCCTAACATAAAATATCGGACAAAGAAAACTTTATACGAAAATAACTTAAATTTTTATTTTTTTTAACTATATTTTTATGGAATTGTTTCTATTATGTAAGCTGTGGCCCTAAAAAGGACCGATTTGTTGATGTTGTTGTTGGAAGATCTACCTCTGGAAATAAGGCAAAAATTGTCTTTGCAGTTGGATGGTTGCCCAGCACATTTTGCTATTAATGTGCGAGAGCATATTAATGCAGTATTCCAACAGCGGTGGATTGGAAGAGGAAGTCTGTTTCCATGGCATCCGTGATCGCCAGACTTAACTTGCGTCGATTTTTATTTATGGGGGCGCTTAAAGGACATCGTGTTTCGGACTCAACCTACTACTAGAGAAGATATGAAAAACCGGATTCGTAACGCAATACTTAACATACCGAGAGCCGAAATTCAAGCTGCAGTTTTGTCTAGTCATGAGAGGCTTCAGCAATGCATAGAGCGTGTTGGTTAAAAACCTTCCTCCTTTAAATCGGTCTTTTTTAGGGCCACAACTTACATAAAAGAAACAATTCCAGAAAAATATAGTTAAACAAAAATAAAAATTTAGGGGATTTTCGTATAAAGTTTTCTTTGGCCGATATTTTAGGTTAGGAACAAGATATCGAGATGCGGTTTTCGTGAGCTTGTTTAGGAATCATTTAGCTACTTGCTCATGAAAAAAAAGTCATACCAATGCATTTAATTTTTTTGCGAAAATTAACCGTTTCTGTCGGAATGTCGACAAAGCCCTCTAGCGACGACATGTGAAACTAACAAAACTTAAAATATTATAACATTTGTAGCCCAAGAATAGCTCATTTCAACGCGCCCAAGTTTGTTAAAATCGGCTTAGCCGTTTCGAAGATACAGGGGGTTATTTAAGGAAACCTTTGAATACCCCCCCCACTTAATTTTTAAACATACGCCAAACAAAAAAAGTTTAGATTATCCTCGACTTTAAAGTTTAGTTATTTTTTTATTAGGTTAATATAGCAGAATTCACAGAAACATGACTTTTTTAGATTCAAGATTGCAGTTACGCCCCCTAGCGGCTTGAAACTATTTTCCAGGTTTTTGTATTGGCCGTTTTAGTAATAACTTTTTTTTGCGCAAGCCTCTACGATGGATAGTTTCCCAGATACAGTACCTCGCATTCTTAGTTGGCCACCCTGTATTTTCTATAGTAATTAAAAATGTTTTCTGTTTTGTTGAATTTTTATTTGTATCGAACATGTTCCTATAAAAATTTAAATAATTGTGTTAGATTTTTTGTAAGTATAGCAAACTATACATTTTTATAAAGTGGAAGAATGCCTCTATCGAAAGATGCCACAACACACATGGTGTTCCATTAAAAAAAGAATCAAACATTTAAATTGAACATTGATAATTTTTTTTCAACCCTCTGTATAAATGAAAAAAATTGATTGTACGTCAGAATAAAACTTTTTGATAAATAAAGCATACCTGAGAAAACTTTCGTTTCTATCTCAATTGGTTTAAAAATTATAAGCGCTTCAAATGTGTCACAATATCCTGGGACACCCTATATATTATCTTTGTTTCGGATACTACAAGAATGTGTTTGACTATACGTTTCAGTAACATTACTATTATTGTTAACATAAACTAAAGAAGAAAATACAAGTAACCGTCCAATGGGGCGAATCGGGACGATTTTGAGATATTTTTGAAACTAACTTTTTTTGTAAAAATGATAGAGGTTTAGAACTACCGCCCATGAGAGAGGTTTAGAAAGAGACAACAATGACACCGGTCACTTTGACAGGTCAATTAAAAAAAAATTCTTAGTAGCTGTCAGTATTGGCTCCTAAAACGGGGTCAATCGGGACATTATAAAAAAAACAAAAAATGTTTATTTAAGGCTATTTATAAAATGTTAAAATACAAAAATACTTATCAACCCTTACATATTAGGTGATTAAAAAAATATGTATTTTAAAGAAAGGTAGATATTAGATAGGTAAGGATTAATAATTTAAGTACGTTCTTTGACATAATTTTTTGCGAAACTTAGGCAGAAGTATCTTCTACAGATAGCAAAATAAAACAGTTTCCTTTTTTTCTGTTTGGCCGAAGGAACTTTAGAGTGCTCAGTTCACCATTTATCTCCTGAGCTACGCCAATAAAAGATTTGTCTCCTTTGTCTGTACGATAATGAATTTAAATGAAACCTTATTTTGTTAAATTTTCCACATTCATCTCGTCTTCATTAGAAGAAGATGATAAAGAATTGTCTGGAACATTGTGTTCCTCAAGCTCATCAAAGGTACCTAAATTGAGATCCTGGCTAGTGTATGGTTCAGAAGCATAAAAATCTTCTTTGGAAACGCTTTTCCCTGGCTCAACAGAAATTTATTCTTCTTTGTTACAGATGGTTTGCAAGCATTACTGCTCTCATTAAGCAAATAAATGACGGAAGCAGTCCAATCATTAATATTATGGTATTCAGTTATTGGTTTGGGTAATCGCTTTAAGATTTGATTTCTGTCGAGCGGAATGAGTCCAGTGCCGAAGAATTTTTTCTAATGTTTTCACTTATGGTATCTAATACATCAAGCGCTTTTTCAAGCAAAGATGGAAAATATTGTTTTTGGATTGGACCCTTAAATTTTTTTCTAATATTGCAGTACATGCTTCCAAGCTTTTTTGAGTGGAGCGGAAACTGAAACGTCGAGGGCTGTGTGACCTGAGTTGAAGAAAGAGGCAAAATATCCAAATTTTATATTATTTGCATCACAAAGTTCGATAACCTTATGGGAAAGGTAACTGCATAAATTGCCACCAATTAAAATCCTTGGTGCAGGCTTTTTTTAAAATAGGGAAGGACGACAGTTATAAACCAGTCTTCAAAAAGGGGTTGGTCAAGCCAACCACTTGAATTTCACAAATTCTCAAAATATGAATTGACAGTCTCGTGAGAAATATCCTCACGGACCCTCTTGATGTTTTCGCATAACCTTTGAGTAAGAGCATCTTTATGCCGCAGTAAAGGAGAATTTACTGAGTCCGGTCTTGGTAGATTATTTTGGAATTTTCGCATGGTTACACATTTTTAAACCAAGTAGCCCTTGACAGCATACCGACGACCCAGTTTATCAAGAGGATAGCCACACTCCCGTACCAATACTATAAATTGCACCAAATGTTCTTTTTCCGTCAAGACTGTCTGACCTTATTGTGTCCTGATAATGTTGACTTTGGGGTTTATAAATTTCCTCGGTCCCTCGTAGCGTTATTTTACCTTTTCTAAATTGATTTAGGGCAGTCTGAAGTGTTTCAGCACTATAGTTTTAGTAAACTTTTATACCAGGTACTTTCTTGTATTTCCTGACCTTTGTCCCGATTTACCCCTAAAAGTCAAGAAATTTATTTTCCTTACCGTCTATAAAACACTTCGGACAATAATATAACTGACTTGTAGCCTCCCACTTCAATTGGAAAATTTTTAGCGCATCGTTGCACTCGACATCTAACAGCAAACTGACTGTGGACTAGCGAAAACGCGCAAGCTGGAATACCGACTAACAGTTCTGGTACTATTATCCTACTCGCATCATCTCGGTGGATTATTTGTTCGAAAACCGGTTTCTGCCCAGTTACTCCAGCGTCCTGGGGACAGGTAAATGTTCACTTGAAAAAAATGCTATAACTTCTTTTTAGCTCAAAAGATTTTTATAAACTGAGTCTCGTTTGAGACTGCATTTAATAAAATTTAACATCGTCGCTTTAGTCTTTTTTTTAGTCGGCAGATGTCATCTTGTGGCAAAGCCGTAAATGTAAGGGTATAATTATTTTTAACTCACGAAAAAGAGCGTAAAATAATACAGAAATTGGTTAAAACCGCAAGTCGATATGTTCTTTGCTACACAGGTACGAAAGAAATAAGTGTAAAAATATGTTTTACAAATAACAGAATTAGAAATCAGGTTTAACTGTCACTCATTACCAAAATTGATTAATTATTAAGCTATTAAAACAAAGGAATATTCAATTTAATACACTAACTGTCCCCTGGGGACGTATCTTTAATTTAGAGCGGTTAAAAAAGGACCGTTGTTATAGAAGAATGGTGTGCAACAGCCTAATGACGCCCCAAATGTCCAATTTGTCAACCGTATTGTTTAATACAGAGTTGCAATCTCTGAGTCGGCACCAGAACAAAAAGGTTTTTCTTCGAGTTATCTATCGTTTGCGAACAACTGGAAACGTTCATGTTCCCGTATACCGCAGACAACGGAGGGGATGCACCGAAGAGAACATTGTTAATGTTTTAGCTTGTGTCGAAAAACCTTTTTTAAAGAACTGTTTCATGTTTCTTTATGGAATCGTTGAAGACCGGCGGAGGTCGAGTTTTTGTTTTGATGCCACTTGACTCGCATAGCGCCCATAATTTTATGCCCCAAGGACACGGCTTGCCTTTGACATATTGCTTGACATTGAGCTGCCTCTTGAATGGAATAATCTGTTCGTCTACACACTGGTTTGTTTCCAATTGTAGCTCCAAATACCTCTTCCGAATGCAGTCATACAGAGGCCGAACTTTATCATTTGCTGTCTGACTTATATCCACAAAGTGGACGTGGATTCTCATTTTGGAAAATCTGTTAAAGTTCATATAATCTGTAACAAAACACATAGCTTTGGGTTCCAATATAAACGAATCCGGGGTGGTGCAGGTTACCCATCAGTATATGTATTCCCACAAACGTTTTCAATTCTTCGAGAGTTGTTGCTTCAAACCTGGTGTTATTTGGGATGTGCTACATATTTGTGTAAGTACACATATCGTTAAACAAATTGTCCGTGAAGTATCTTGAAAATATTGTTATAGGAGATTCAACTTCGTCGAGATGTGTGCCAGTTTCCTTGTGCCAATTTATTGACGGTGTCTGGTAAATCAGACCTCTTTGCCAAGTAATATTTGATTTCAAAGTTAATTCATTTTCTTTTACGAATTTATCCACATCATTGGCTGCGTTACCGCTGCTGAAGTGTTGTGACAAGCATCCGGCTGTACTTCGCTTTCTGAATCGCTTTCATAAACCGCTTGCCCGACTTTATCTAAAAAATTAGCTTCTGGTCCGTTGGTAGCGTTCTCTTGAAGTATATCTACAAAACAACAAATAATCTTACTGCTGAAGTAGAAAAATTAACTACCACTATCCTCTGGGAGCTCTGGGGCACCAATAGAATCATCCTCCCAACCGTAGTCATCATCATCACTTAGACATTCTATGACCGATAGACCACCATCAATATTCTTTTTAGATAGTGGACGCATGTTACCAATCTTGCTTTGTTAAAATTCAGAAATTGTTAACAGTAACAGTTATAACTAAAAAAAGTAAGGTTAGGATCAATAATAATAATATTGTAATATTTAAGTCGCAGTGTACTACCTGTAGTACAAAGTCAAACCTGAAGAAAAACAAAACTGAACAAACACCGGCTGTCGCTTGGAATGATCAACAAACAAATCAATTCTGATGTGGTTCGCAATCCCACTCAAAACGTGCAAAATGAAAAACTGTAACAACGATAATTTCGCTCATATGCGATAGATTGCTGCAAAATTCGATTCATTGATACGAAATAGGTTACAGGTTGCTTCTGTACTACATACAGCATATTGTATGGAGCAGCGTTCTTTAAAAAAAATAAAACTGGGAAGTAATACATGTAGTACACAGTGACCGAATGGGTTAAGGTGACTATTGTTTTCTGTTATTTTTGGCATTCCAGGACCTACTTGTTTTTACTAGACTGCTATTCTGCCTATGCGTGAGAGATTGCAGCTTTGTATTGAACAGTACGGGTACAATTTTCACATTTGGGGAGTTATTAGTTCTTCAGTATTAGGGCTGCTCACACAATTCTTCTATAACATCGGTTTACTGTGATCCGCTCTAAATTAAAGATACGCCCCGGGGATATTCAGTGTATTACATATTATTCCTTTGTTTTAATAGCTTAATAACTAATAAATTTTAATAATTAATTACAGTTAAACCTGCTCTATAACTCTGTTACTTGTAAAATATATTTTTAAGTTTATTTTTTTCATATCTGTGTAACGAAAGAAGATATCGACTTGTAGTATTCACCAGTTTCTATATTTTTCACGTTCTTTTTCGTGATTAGAAATAATGATATCCTTACATTTAAAATTTTCGATAAAATTGCAAAAATGTACGGCTTTGTCACAAAACACCATCTACTGACAAAAAAAAACTAAACCTACAATGTTAATATTTTATTAGAAGCACCCAGAGAAGCCTCTCTCAAACGAGAGCTTAATTCCGATTTAAGAGAAAAATCCGATTTGCTAATTTGGCGTTGGCCATCGCAGAAACTTGAAACTAATTTCCAGCGATTTCCTTCGACGATTTACCTATTAGTATTTTTTCTGCAATGTTGTCAGATTGATAGTTCCCGAGACATAGCCGTCGTCCATTCTTAGTTGGCCACCCGGTACAACACAAATAGCTTTCCCTTGTGAGATGAATTTCTTGTTTCGCTCAGTGATTATCCCCAGGCACAAAATACTCGCAAAGCCAGAAATATACAATTCTTAAAATTTTAACTAAAACAGATGTCTGGTTATGACCGTATAATAATTTAATTTTTATCAAAACATACGAACTATTTCCTAATTTGTAAAAAAAATATGGTGGGAGGTCTTATTAGCTGGGTGTTTTTAAGTAATTGTTCTGACTTGAATATTTTTCAAAATAATATAATATTTATTTTTTGTTGTCAGGTCGAGTGTTAATAATAATGCCATGATTCAAGATGCAGATCCTAGCTCACTATTACCATCAAGTGGACACGATACGGTATTGTTCATATTTATATTAACCTATATTTAAAAAAAAAACGATATTTTATTCTTAGATCAATCAGATTATTGTTGATCATGTTGACGAGTCTAGTGATGATGAACAGGAAGTGGTGAGCACTGTTACTGCTGATGGGTCTTGCTGCACAAGATACTGGAATAAAAGCTGAATATTATAAACAGCTCATAAATAAACAACCATCGAAACCTTCGTCACTAATGCAATGATTGAATATATAGTAATCAAACAAATATGTATTAGGACAATAGCTATAGAAGAAACTAAGACAATCAAAGATCACACTAGGAAATGGCTTCCTGTAAACCATACAGAAATGCAGAAATTTATTGATATGCTTGTGTGGATGGGGCTCCTTCAGGTGCCCTGTAACAACAATATGAATCAAATTATGTCAAGGCACAGATTCGAGTAACTGTTTAGAATGTGACATTTCAACAATAACGAAGGTGGTCCTTTTCCGAAAACTAACACCTTTGATAGAAAAATTCCATTCCACTCAGTGGCCGCCTTAAGTTCTATCAATATATCAAGAATAAGCGCCATAAGTTTGGAATAAAGCTTTGTGAAGCACATGGTTATACTTATTACTTGAAGACTTGTTGCGGAAGAGATACTATGTCCGGTGGTAATCCATCTTCAAGTGTTGTTGATAAGTTGATATCCGGACATTTAGACGGAAGGTATAGTTTGTATACTGACAATTATTAAACGAGTGCCGCTTTGTCATCTCTGTTACTCCAGAGAAAAACACATTTGGTTGGAGCGGTGAGGTAAAATAGAAAATTAAACTCGAAAGAAGTAGTGCAAAAAATTACCATAACATGAAATTTTTAGCCATGTAAGTGTTACAGGTTTTGCAACACTCATATGGAGGGATACCCGTGATGTTCTTTTGCTCACAACACTGCATACGACTGAACCAACTAGAGTTAGTCAGGTGATAAAAAAAATGCAGAAATCAGAAGCAATAGTCGATTACAGTCAATAAAAGGCATTTATTGATCTATCTGACCAGCTAAAAACTTATTCTTCTGGATTCAGGAAAGGTCGTAAAAGGTACAGAAAGTTAGCGGTTGAATTGGTATTGTAAACTAATTCCTAGTTTATAAAGAAGTAACTCAACAGAAACTACAAATAACTGAATTTAGAGAACAGCGTGATCTTCCTCTATTACAAGTAAATTAAATAACGTCCAGCAACAAACATCTGAATCTGAACCACACGAGTTTACAGAATTCAAAAGGAATTGCTGCGCAGTGTGTTATGTTAACAATAAAGAACAATTTGGAAGAACTATTACCCAAAACAGAACACCCAGGACGACATGTCAGCTTCAAGCAAAAATTATGGCGTTTCTTGTTTCTTCAAAAAGCATATTTAAATATTTTCTGACATGATTGGTACAGTGTTTTTATGTTTATTTTACGTTTATATGTATTAGTAGGTGTGTTTTATTTACAATTAGCCGTACCCGTCGCACGTTGCTGCTATCTCAGAAGAAAGGAAACTCAAGGAAACTCGTTATAAAACATTCAATTTACATTGTACAATTTTTATTGAAACTTATTCAAATTCGGATGAATGGTGTAGTGTGCATATGAGGCCTCGGGGGTCGATATTTAAAACAATTTTATGCCAGAAACCTTCACTGGAATGTAGGTGTGGTATGCATACGAGGGCCGCCCCTATGGGGCCGATATTTAAAAATTTTCCCAAAGTTTCATGGCGATAGGATGAATGGCGTAGTAATACATAAAGGACAAACAGACAGACATACATTCGTTTTTACTGAACGCCATAAATAAATGATCACACAGTAAACGCTGATGTATTTTAATGAAATTTTCAGAAAACGTGTATTTTATTACTATTAATAAACGATGAAAATTTTAGCATGATACAAATATTGTTAACACTAATAATGAGTCCACCCTCCTCTGTTTCTCACACACTCAGATAGCCTATTAGGCATATATGAAATGAGTGAATCTATGATAACCTGAGGTATACTATCCCACGCTTCCAAAATCCATTATTGAAGGGCATCTACATTGTTTGGGAGTGGCTGTATATCATTTATTCTCCGTCCTACCATATCCCTCAAATGTTGGATTGGTAATAAGTCTGGCGAGCGAGAAAGCTATGGATGGAGGTCAACATCAGCAGTATTTAGAAACTCCCTAGCTACCCTTGCGGTATGCGGCCGCGCATTATTTTGCTGAAAATTTGGATTTTCTATTTCTTGCAGATACGGCAGTAATACTGGTTCAAGAGTGTTGTGAATGTACCGATTTGCATTTAATGTTCCCTCAATAACTACTAGAGGAGATCTGCTTCCATGGCAGGTATCCCCCCTCACCATCACACCTTTAGTTGCGTTTTTATCCAGGACGACCATAAACCCATAAACAAAATCAGGATTCGTCACTAAAGATGACTCGATTCCATTGCACATTCCAATGCAACCTCCGTTACACCATTGCCGCCTTGCAGTACGATGGCATGGAGTTAGAGGTAAACAAATTAATGGTTGGTATGATATAAGCTTAAGAGATCGAATTCTTCAATACGTCGATCGTAAGGATATTTGATGGTTAGTTAATCCTCTCCATCTATCACCAACTTCCCTTGTTGACGAAACACGATCTCGAAGAGCTACATGTCGAAGAGCACGATGTCATAAAGTAGGCATTATTTCAACTTTAATGTGTTTACTTATTAAGCTTACAAATATGCTTAAGATTGATACTTAAGTAACTAATGTCAAATGAAAAGAAAGAGTTTTAATTGTCGAAGATTACTTGATTAATATTTATTGTATCTTGCTGACATTTTCAACGTTTCTTAACAGGTATAAAATACACGTTTTCTGAAAATTCAATTAAAATACATTAGCGTTTACTGGGTGTTCATTTATTTATGGCGGCCACTATATATAGATAAAATTTGCGTTTTGGCCATTATTTATTATAACATATTTCGCTGGCCGGCTAACATGCAAGGGCCCCATAAACGTCTACTTACCATTTTCTATAAGCTCAACTTTCAGTGAGGTACTTCGCCGACCCACGCCGGCCAATACTAAAAATTTTGTGTGGTACATTATCGTGTCTCACCGCCCGAAGGCTTCAGCCGGCGAAGTACACGTGATATGCGTGGCACACACGTGTACCTAACTAACGTTTACTAAATGTATATATCTTGTAACGCCAAAGTACACAATTTAATGCACATTTATATTTTCCAACCTACATATACATATGTAGGAACAGAAGGTTATGTAATCGACTTTTTTCTCATTACTACCAAATCGACTTATTTGCTCATCCTACAACATTTCGCCAAGTTTCGACAAGATCGGCTATAATGCGGGGGTGGGGGTGAGTGTGGGTGTGTGAATGTGAGTGTTGGTGGGTCGCGTGAACATGTGCGTGCGTCACTATAACTCCAGAACGAAAACACGTACGTACTTAAAATTTTATATCTTATCTTGTTTTAATTTCTCCTGGAGAATGATGATAGAAAATGTGTAGATATGTTTTTATAGAATATTTAATTTTACTAAACTTTTCTTTATAAGGCTTCTTAATATAAAACGAAATAAGTGTAAAAATTTAATAAATATGGTTAAAAATCCTTAACTGTATTATAAATATTTTTATAGAAGCGGGCGACTGGAATTTTTTTAAATTTAACATCTATCTGACATGAAGCTTGAAACGTCTGTTTGACATAGATTATTGTTTTTGTTTTTACAATGTTGCCTATTTTTGTAATATTTTGTAATAAAATAATAAAAGAGGTTGCATAATTATCCTTAAAAGATTGTTATTATAATTACTTGATTTCTTTTAATTTCCATTTTGTAGGTTATGATCGTATGTTGCTTGTTCCACATCAGATATTTACAATCATTAATGTGACAATGAAGCGTTCAGTTGAGCATCATTTTGTGTTCAGAATGTATGTTTAGATAGTATGTTTAGATACAAACCATTATTTATACTGACGAACGTTACGTATACTGAATGATGATATCACTATATCCAATTAGATTTATTAGTTTGAGAGTTCAGACAATTTATTGTTACAGTATGGGAATTAAGTACGAACAGTCACAAATGTTAATTTATTTGGCACATATTCAATTTCCAGGCACAAACAGTGTCGTGCCAAGCTTTGTGCTAGGGGTGCTCAGAACAGGATCGCCACAGTCAGGGGGTGCGGCACGCCAATAATGAACATTTTAATATGTTGTTTTAATTACAAATACACCCAGAACGCATATTGAAACATTTATTTAACACTATACCTAACACAGTTTTGTTCTTTTCAAAAAATGGTTTTTATAATATTAACGCGTATACACCGTACAGAATGTTTTTGTACTAGCACGGTTATTACGTTTCCAGTACTGACATGAAATGAGTTAGGGTAAAATAAAGTTAGGGAAATGTTTCAATTTTAATGTGAAAAGCAAATATTGGACTGTCTAGGAAATCAGTGTCATGGCAACAACGTGAGCAACAGCATAACCTACAAATTTTACACTAGAAAAACGAAGAGATTTCAATGAATAGGGCTAGTACAAAAGCATCCAGAACGCTATATTTAAATGTTGAAGTTGTTCAAGGAAATTAGGAATCACACCTTGCTTTATCTTTGGTATTTCATTATCCAATTAAACCTGAGCAAACATGCATTATTTGTTGTACAATTTAATAAAACTTAAGAAAACCAAAAACGCACTCTAACAAACTTAAAAACTTATTCTTCAATATCTAACTTAAATGTACATTCGAATTCACTTGCGCAGTGATAATCCACTTTGCAAATCATTAGACGAAATTACTTCATATTTGGCTTTCAGAGCTTTCGGCTCCAAGTCTGTAACAATTTGCAGAAGTTTGGTGAGTTAAGAAAATATAAATACTTACCAGTCTCAGTTATTGCGTTCTGAGTGGTTTCGGTGGAACGCATGTGTATTTTGAGCTAATGAGTATTTATCTTATCATTACAATCATACTGAGCTTATTGTTTGCAGAGGTCTTTGTTTGTTTTCAAATCTCTCCAGACTGCACAATGTTGACGTTTCTAACGTTTACTTTCTTCTATTAAATTAATCTTCTATTTGAAGGTTTATACCTTTCCTGCTGAATCTATTGAGTATTAGTGATAGTGATTTATTGTAATATTGGTGGAATATACAGTATTATTGAAAAACATCGCTAAGTTTCTAAATGTTAAGGTTTCTGGTGCCTCTCAACCCAAACCTCCATCCAAACCTGTCGGATAGTGGCACACCCGCGTGCTCACCCCAGTCGTGCCAATCGAACGTTTTCGCTTGTACCGCCAACTATTTTGATCCATTATAGGCAACTTTAACAATTGGGTCGGATCTCGAAGTAATTGTTCAATGCAACCAAGCCGCCATTACAATGGAAGCGTGGTTTCATCTTCACCATAATTAGAGTTCGTACATTTGTATCTGCGAATCGTTGGTATTTATTTCTCCAACGCGACCAAAATGATTGTTGCAATTGTCACGCTAGTGTTCTCCGAGGCAAACGCTATACCGATAAGTACAAAAGGTCAAAATCAGGAGTTATGCTATTTAAGTAATTGAGATCGGTAACAATTGGAAACAATGGTCTAGAGTTAAGTGTAGCTTTAATTTCTGCAATAACTGCATTTATCTGCTTCAAAGTAAAGGTTTGGTTTCCAAAGATTCTACCATGGTGCATTTTGAAAGATTTCACCCCGCTTGTTCGTAAATCCCCCGAAGTGGAGAGTACTCAGGGGGTTGAACGACCACGAAATAGTTTGCTGAACGGAATTCTGCGTTAGCATATTAAGTTCTCTATGAGCACCGACAAACTTGGTAACACTTTTAAGGCTTTCCTCATGAGCTTGGAAAACCAAAAGCTTAGTAAAGTAATTTCATCTAGGTAATAGTGCGTTATGCTTAGATTAAAAAAAAGAAACTACGAAATTTCTGTATTCCCATACACGTAAATTGTATTGTCCTCGTCCACCATCTCGGTAGGGGCTGGCTCACACGAGGTTTCATGCAGGATTGGTTACAATCAGTAGTTTACGGCTGTAGGGTAGTCGATCTACAACACGAGCAGCTTTCTTTGTAAGGTAAAAATTCCTTACAGTCTTCATAGGCACCTCAGCCTATACACTTTATCTTCGTCGTGACACGTCGCTACGTGTTGTTTGTGTAAATAGTTTTTAGTGGTGCTAGTGTTAGTGTTCAGAGACGCCAGGATTCATTACTTGTGAGCAATTGATAGTAACAAGCTATGTTTGGTGTTTAGACAAAATTTAATCATTTATAAAACTGTGACTGTAAATCGGGCTGGAATTGAAACATGTATTACCTCGAGTGTTAGGCGAAAGGACAACTTTTAGCAAATCTATCATCTGTAGCAGTGCATTATTTGTGCAGAAAAAGTAAAATTAAGAAAAAAGAATTGGGGTTCGATTTTATCAATAAATGCTTTATACGAAGAATGCGATAGATGGACTAAGAATGAGATAAAGAAACCCCCCAACAAACGAATCTGTGTCGTAACCACAATTAAATTTAGAGAGGCTGTTGTTGCCAAAGACAAAGAAAGTAATGACGATTGGGGGAGCCATGTCGTCAGACGCACCAGCAATACCATTGACCTATAACTAATAGCTGATGTAAAGTACCATCGCTGGTGTTTGAGAGTTTTTTTAAAGACCTCCGGCAGGTACTGCATCTGCAATATATTCGGAGGACATAGACATCGTCAAGGTAATCAACTTTATAAATGATATTCTACGCGATTATGAAGGTGAAATTCATAGTGAAAGGTGGATAAACAATCGCTGCTAGGGAAATATAAAGATGAGGTTATTCTTACGTCCAACGTGAAAAAAGATCCCGTTATATGTTTTAAAATTATAGGGCATAAGATTCTAACTGATTCGTTCTACCAAAATCAAAGCAATAATCCTCACGAAGAAAGATCAAGAGTTACAGAAGAAGCTGCTAAGGTAATAACCGAAGCTATCGAATCACAGATGTACAAGACACACACTTATTTATCTCCTCATAGTTTTTTAAACCACGTTGAGACTGACGTGCCTGATTCCTTACGAATTTTCTTGAAAAGAATTATTTTGATACACAAAAAAGTGCACACTGCTTGCCAAAAATAATGTCTATCGCTCATGCTAATACTAGTGCTGCGTGGCTAGAGTCTTTTATTTCGTCATTGCAACTAGGATTGGCATCAGTACTGAATAGAAGATATGGCTCTAAAGTTCTCCTAAATATGTTATCATCATTGGAAGTTTCAGCAACGTATGAAGAAGCAGTTCTTCCGTAATCATGTGTTCACAGAGTCACGTTCTGTCAAAAGAACTTATAGAATTTGTGTCGATAATGTAGATCATAATATAAGCACCATTGATAGCTTAAATACGTTTCATACAATGGGTGTGAATCCAATGTGTTACTCGAACATCTTCAGTTATAACACAAAGAACAATTCCATGATTGAAGGCGCAATATCATAGAACTTTTGACACTGTTCCTTTCATAAACAAAGAGGGCGACTTTCAACAATGATAATACAAATATCAATGAATTGAATCCTATTAATCACTATATAGAATTGCTTCTGACTGATTTCATCTGGTTATATGAGCAAAAGAAGTTGGACTCCAAAACACTTCCAGGTTACAATCGTTTCATGGAGCAAGTAACATAACAAGTATACGATGTCACGGACTCTCTTCTTACCATTGATCAATTCACCACTAAGTAATTATAATACAATTTACACCGCTGTATATCAAAGAAATGTATCCAACAAAGACAAGAAAGTGTGTTCAACGAATGTTGCCCTTTTTCATACGCTAAATCTTGTCAGTTATAGTTACAAGGTATGTGTGAGCTCAGACGACGTTGTCAGCAACAGAGTATAATAAATTTGTAAACCCAGCCATTTTCATGACCCGAGGGTCAAATAAATATTTGGACTGATATGACAATTCAACAAACTGTAACGAAAGATTCAAATAGTTGGGGAGGACTTACACGTAGGCGAGGAATAACAGACTGTGTGCTTAGTGGGAATGTCTACCACGGTCGATGCGACAGTTAAAATCTTAAAATTTTGTAAGATTGATTTTAGCACTATAGATCAAGATGTGGACTCAAGACCCTCCCGTATCGATCGCAATAATGAGGATGCTCAGAAATTTGCGACCTTTCCTGATTTCGCTGTGCTTTTTTCACTGACAAAATTGTTGTAAAAAATTTTGGAGACCTGAAGTTTTCCAGAAGTTCACCTATTTCAACTGTTAATTCATTAATAAAAATTAATGACGAAAACGATGCGGTCGCACTTGCTTTATTGTTTCACTTGTGAAGAAGACATGAGAACAACTAAAAAGTTATCTCCAGTATGAGCTGGCACCGTATCCTGTACCCATATTCACTGAAGCATGGGTAAAACAGGTACATCGGTACTGTATGAATGCTTCAGCTACCTAAAAAATGGTGCACGTTGCAGATGGTGGATATCTTCTTCGTCGTGTTACGTGGCAACAAAGACAAACGTTCAAGAAAAATATCAACAAATATGTGGATTACGTCAAAAGATCCTTCAAGTCTCAGAGTACCATTGTATTGGACAAATATTCTCGAGATAACCCAGCAAACAGCGTAAGGAGTGTGGGCCAACATAAAAACAGCTGTGCAGACATTACCTTCCGTGCAACTGTTTCGTAAAAAAAATTCCTTCCCAAGGACACAAAGAAGGACCCACTGATACAGCATTAAGAGAACAATTACGCCAGACCAGTTTCATTTGCAAACAAGCAATTGAATATGCAGACACTAGAATCAGACACTGAAAATATACTCTCGTGATAGTTTTCAACGCCCATCAATTGGACATTATATTTTACTTTTACGTGTATTTAGTGGGTATGATACAACTTCAGCATTTCTTCGAATGGAGAAAACTAAATTCGTAAAAGTTCCCAACGGCGATACAGATCTACAGCTAACTCTCGCACCCTTCATATTAGATTACTCTCATACTTATCACTTGGATATGTCTGTTTTATATGGAGCTAAGAAGAATCGGCCAATGTATCTTGATGAACATTTGACTGTTCTGTAAAATTATCAGCAAAAAATCTTTCAATTTAACATCACTTCTCCCAACACGTGAAGCAGCACGCGAATATGCGTTCAAGTGTATTTTAAATACATAATTGGAATGTAAATAATTTAATACTTACTGATTGGGGTCGGAAACGCACTAGTAATGGTTTTGTGCCTGTTACAACATTTAAGGCAGCTGCTAAGAATTGCTACAAGTATTTTGTTGCAAGTGTACCAAAGGGTGCTCTGACAATTGTGGATACCGAAAAGTTGGTTTACATTGTTGAATTATATGCTCATATTGCAAAGGACGGGCTTGGACCAACATCGATTGTGATGTAAACATCCAGGAGAAAGTAGATTAGTAAATCGATGTCGATGTAGAGAATGTTCTCTCTTTGAAAGTGGACGACTCAACGATGAGCAGCAAGACATCAATTATCTCCCTTCAAAGAGACTCTGCTTGAGCGATTAAAGGTAAAATTTTATCTTGTTATTTTAAGAACTTTATGGTTTTTTACGGCACCTACTTTGCGCTTCTGCAAGCTCTTCAGATATTCAATTATATAAAAACAATAATTAGTGGAGTTGATCGGCCTATTTCCACAGTTTATGCTTTTTGAGCGCGACGTTTCGGAAGCGGACTCTACTTGCGTCATCAGGCTTAGTCCTGAGAAGAATTGTTTTCGCACTTGAGTCGAATTCATATGTCATGATTTTCTCTTGACTTGACTACTCTCCGATTCGAACTCGGTACCTTTCACTTACTAGTCTGACACCTTTACCGCTGAACCACTGAGTAATCCAATATATATCGCTAGTGCGATGGATGTGACGTCTTTGAGTTTTCGGCGAGTTGTATTCTCGTCCTTTGCCACTATCTGTATGTTATCCCATTGGATGCGGTGGTCTTCGTTCCAGACATGTTCGGCGATTCTTGACCTTTCTGTTTCGCCCTTGCGGACGTTCCTATGTTCCTGCGTTCTCACTTTGAGTGGTCTACTGCTGTCTTCTATGTATGCTCTGCCGCATTCGCATGGTAGGTTATATACACAATTCTTGGAATTCTGATCTTTATTGTATGGTTTGATTTTGGTTAGTATTCCTCTGAGCGTTCTGGTCGATTTCAAGGCAGTGCGTATCTTGTATTTGCTGCCTATTCTTCGTATTTTGTCTGAGGTATCTTGTACATATGGTGTTATCGCTGTATATTTAGGTTCTTCTATTTTGGTTACCCTTTCCCTGTTTATGTTAGGTGTCAGATTGAGGTAGCCATTTCCTTTGAGTGTTCTAGCGATTTTTCTTTTACTTTGTTCAGGTCCTCTTGTTTTGAACATATCGTTTTTGCTTTATCGTACAAGCATTTTGCCACACCTAACTTGACGTTTTTGAGGTGATTGGGGTTGTAGTGAAGGTACCTTCCCATGTGGGTAGGTTTCCTGTATACACTTGTCGTGAAAGTGTTGCCATTCCTGTGTACAAGGACATCCAGGATGGCACTTTTTGTCCCGACTCCAATTCCATTGTAAATTTTATGGAGGGTGAGCGGCTATTTAGATGATCTAGGAATCTAGCTTATGCTTGCCTTGTTGCCAAACTACGAAAGTATCGTCCACGTATCTAAGCCATATCCTTGGTTTCTCTGTGAATTCGGATATCGCTTGGTCTACAACGTCTTCCATATATATATATATATATATATATATATATATATATATATATATATATATATATATATATATGTTGCTCACTATGGGTGATAGTGGGAACCCATCGCCATCCCAAACTCTTTGTTGGTAGAATTTGTCTTCTACCTGGAAATATGTAGTTCTAATGCATATTGTCAGAAGTTCCATTATTGTGTTTACCGAGAGTTGCGTGCGTTCGTCTAACATTTCATCCTTTTCCATCTTGTCTCTTATGATAGTTAGTGCCTTATCGTAAGGCACATTTGTGAATAGACTAACAATGTCGAAGCTTACCAGTATTTCTTCGTGGTTTGGTTAGAAGTTTCTGATGGTTTCCACGAAGTGCTGCGTATTTTTGACCATAGACTCGGTTTTTCCCGATAAAGGTGTGATGATAGCTAGCAGATAGTATGCTAATGGATGGCAATGTGAATTTCTCGACCACACAATTGGTCTCAGAGGAATTCCCTGCTTATGAATCTTTGGTAGGCCGTACAGATGCGGAAGTTTGCTGTAGTGTAGGGTAAGTCTAGTTCTCAGGTAATCGGCGAACTCCCTCTTATGTTTTGCCAGCGTCAGGTATATCCGTCTTTCAATTGATGGTGTTTGATTTTTTGGTATTTGTTTGTACTCGCATCCGTCTAGTAGTTCTTTGATCTTACTGTTGTAAGTGTCCATATCTATTACCACAGTCGCGTTTCCTTTGTCTGCCGGGAGAATTTTGATTGATGGGTCATTCTTAAGGGAAATGACCGCTCTCCTTTCTAGGTTAGAGAGGTTAGGTTTAGTTTCGCCTAGATAAATCTAGGACTGATATAACCTTACTTCTGTATTATTCGGCTTCTTCAGGATCTAATTTCATAGCTGTTTCTTCGACTGCGATTATTAAATCTACTTTCGGAATATACCTCGGTGTTATCGCATAGTTTAAGCCTTTGTCCAGAACATGCATTTCGTTTTCGTTCAACTGTCGCGAAAACAGTCCTTCTCAGGACTAAGTGTGATGAAGCAAGCAGAGTCCGCTTCCGAAACGTCGCATTCAAAAAACATAAACTGTGGAAGTAGGCCGTTCAACTTCACTAATAGGAAACCACAGTTACAAAACACTTATAATACAGAATAAATACTTTTAATAGTATTTGATTATAGCGAATGAATATAGATCACTAATGAAGTCAGAAATGACGTTATACTCGTATAATAATACTCTGCGCGCACCAGCTGCAATACTGCTGTTTAGTAGCGGTTGGCCGCTTAGTGATCGATATCAAACAGCGATGACATCTAAACTATTGTAGTGAAGAACAAAGGCAAAGGTAATTTTTTATGCGCAATTTCATGATGAACAAGTACCAAAATAGATAAAGGTGCGATATCTAAATTGTATAAGCAAATGTTACCTATTGAATTGGAATAATATTTTTTCAGTTCTTCACATTTAGGGGCCAAAGAACAATATTCAAGAATAAAACCTTTTCTGCAATCGAGTTGCACTACAAATCCCCTGCGCATTCAGAGTATACACCGTTCAGGATGTTTTTGTGCTATCTCAAGCCATGGAATTATGGGTATTAAGTTTCCAGTATTGACGTGAAATAAGTTAGTGCAAAGGACTTGTCATTTCACGTGAGGCTATGTTTCAATTTTAATATGAACAAAAAATAGCTACTTATCAAGATTTAGTGTCATGTCACCAACGCCAGCAACAGAATAACCTACAAAACTGAATTGGAAATGTTGGGGTTAAATGGTACACTTACAACAACAAACTATGGTTTACATTAGAAAAACGATTAGATTTCCATGACTAGAGCTAGTGCAACAACATCCTGAATGCTGTATTTAAGAAAATTAGAAATCATATTTTATCTTATCTTTGATATTTCATTATCCAATGAAACCTAAGGAAACAAGTATTATTTTTTGGGCACACGTACGCCAACATACCATACATAAGAAGAGTTTGTAAGAGGTCTCATACAGTCTGCTTAAAAACACTTAATATCGAATTTAATTCTACTATTTACAGTTCAATCCTATTGCGCAGTGACAAACGTCTTTGCAAATCAGACGAAATTACTTGATATTTCTAAGATGAATTTCATAGCTTTCAGTTCCAAATATGTAATAATTTACAGAAGTCTTGTGAATTCAGAAACTGTAGATATTTACCACTATCAGTTGCTGCGTTCTGACAGCTCACCATTAAACTCGTACTTTGAGTTAATGATTATTAATCTTATCGTTACAATTACCTTGATATTGATGTTTGTAGAGATCTATAAATTTTTTTAGATTGCTACATTTTGAATAAACCTTATTGCTCCTATTATTTAAGTTGAATCTAGTGGTTATCGGTAGAGTCTACGGGATTATTGATAAGTACCGCTAAGTTTCTAAATTTTAAGGTTTCTAGCCCCTCGCAACCCAATCTTTCATCCAAACCTATCAGATAATGGCACACCCGCGTGCTCACGCCCGGATGTGTGACACAAACCTTGGCCAAGGTCAAATCGCTTGTAGCGTGGTCTATTTTCGTCCGTTACAAGCTACCTTAGCGATTCCGCCTGTTCTCGGAAAGGTTTTCTCATGAGCTTGGCAAACCAAAACTTCAGTAAGGCCATGCGATCTAGGTAATGCTCCAGGATGTTTAGATTCCAGAAGTAACTACGGAATGTCTAAATTTTAATAGACACGAATTAAGGTGCCCCTGACGACTATGGAGGTAATTTAGCAAACCAACTCGGTAGAGGTTTAGATCATACGAAGTTTAATGCAAGATTGCTTACACAAGTAGTATATAAAAATTTCTTTTGTGTTTGGGGTGTCTCCAAGTCTAAATGCGTTACTGATAGATCCAGAAACTTACAATTCTTAAAATTTTAACTAAAATTGACCTAGGATTATGAGCTTATGAGCTGCTAGTAATTAATTATTGAGATTTTATAAGACAAATCAGGTGTGCACAAGAATTACATAAAACGGCAAATGAGAATTAAGTGGAGATTTAATTAAGAGACGTGTATATTAAATGTTAAACATGAAGAGAGCTGATTCTCCAGCCCGTTCTGAGTAGGTTATAAGAAGAAGATTTGAAATAACATGTGATGAAAAGAGGCTAGTCCTAATTCTTGTTCGGGTTGATGTTAATAAGAATCATGTACAATAAACTGCGGTAAGAGACTAGTCTTCTGACCTGTTGTCCCTATAACTGAATATGAGTGGATTGTGGTGATGAATGCTAGGAAAAAGTCTAGTCTATCTCTTGTTGGGTTTATGTCAATTAGGGTAGTTCGTGTAGAAGTGAGTAAAATAGACAGGTTTTTCGCCTTTTTATGGGTATATCAGGGAATCCGAAATGGAAACAATTATTGTATTCAAGAGTATGAAAACACGAGTAAACGTTGTAAAAATAGTGAGGTTTTGACTTGTATTATATCGGCTTCACTTTATAAATATATTTAATTAGTAAGTTACTCTCTGTAGGCAACATTACACTAACTTGACTTTCGTTGCGCTGCAGACCTCAAACATCTGCGTTTGGTCTCGATTGGCATTAAAAACACGATGTTGTTGGTAATTTCAAAATTATAAATTATTTGTAAGTACCGTACATCTGAAATGTAGTATAAATACATGCGATTGAATTTGATAACGCATAAATTTTTGGAAAGCTTTCGTTTGTAACGTTTTTTTCTTTACCTGTTTGGAAAGCATTCGAATTTTTACAAATAGCGGTCGCATTTAGAGTTATTTTCTGAAAACGAATTATAAGTTTTGTTGTTCGTCAAATTAAGATGGAAGTTTAAATCAAGATAGGTCCTTTTTACTAATTTGTTTGAGAATAGAATAGTTGTGTACAAATAATAGTTATTTTCCTTATTTTAGGTATTAAAAATTTTCGTTTGTTGAAGGGGAAATTGCGTTTTATAAAATTAAATTAAGCATAAAATTATTACTTTGTATGAAGCATCGTTTATAAATTTAATTTATAGATTTTGGGCTTAGGAACAAAGAGTTTGGATTTTATATACGTTAATTTAATGTTGATTCTCGACGAGAGTTTCTATGCTGCGAAAATTAGGTTACTTGATAATATGGCGTTGTATAGTAAGCAGTTTAACGTTTTCTTATGATGTAATTTCTGTCAAACGTTTACGGAAAGGGCATATCGTTTTCACCGCGTTAGTAGTTTGAGTAAATGTGTTGTGTGATTGGCTAATTAACATAGAAGGGAGATATTGAAGATGGCGTGAAATGAATGTAGCATAAGGTAGTCTTGATAAGGATGCCATAGGGTCAGGGCTCTTGTTTGCAGCTCCGCCGCATACACGAAGATTTGTTTATTTGGAGGTAGTAAACTATTTACGCCCATATCGGGAGGCTTAGTGAAGTATATCGTTGGAAGTCTTTCCGTTATTCCTAAGTAATACAAAAAATAACTCGCGATAAGTAAATAAGCTTTTTTTGATGTTTTAAAATAATAAGGGTTATTCAGAATTTGTATATAATTAGTATAAAGTTAATAAGTATCGTAGAAGTACAAATATTAGTGTAACGTACAATCAATTATCCGCCAGGTATCTGTATAACAAAGGGGCTGAACCAAGTTAACATAACCATTTCTGTGTACTTTTCTTTTGGTTATGGTTGCCAAATTTTAATAAATTTTTGTGTGTATTTTATAATTTTTGTGTGTGTTCGAACGGTGGAATACGCTGTCTTTTAAGATCAACCCTTTATTGGTCTATCGTTTAAATTTTATTACAAGCGTGTTCATCGGAGTTATAATCCAAACTTATTTGAGTGTTTTTTATTTGGTATACTGACGAATTTGTATCGGAATTATCTGTGTCGAGTGCGTTACAAGGGGTTATCTGTGTCGAGTGCGTTACAAGGAGAACGTAATTTATTTGTTTTATCCATTTGTTATGCTGGTATAAGAATAATATTTCAGTAATTTTAATAAAGCCCAAAGTTGAAACTAGCTAGTATCACCGCTTATTAAGTAAACTAGGTGATTTGAATAGAACGATATGATTAATGTAACAATTGTGTTGACATCTCGATGTTATTTTGTTCATTTGTAATACATATCTTTAGGTTAATGTACTTATTGTGTTTTCTTTTAAATGTAACCCAGTTATTATACAGCATAACATTTACGCACATTTAAAGTGTTTGTTTTTTTGTGAGACTGAGTCACTGAATTAACGTCAATATTTCTTTGTTTATTTAAAGTGAAGTAATTACGTTCGAAAGATATCATTGATTTTTGAATTATAACGTAACTTTTAAAGGTTGATGAGTTAATTGCATTATATTATATTTTTGAATTTGAGCATACTTTATAGAGGGGTTGATTGATTTAATTTCAAGCGGTTGATAAAATTGCAGTTGAAGATAAGTTTTAATAGACATACCGTAACGTAATTGTAAAATAAATGGGCCGTTGACCGAACAGACGGCTTATTCGCATGCCTGTGATATTTTGCCCACAGTAGTAATTTTTTTAAAAGAATTTTTATAGGAATCAACATCCCGATTGTGGATATCACTGGTTTGCCTGATTTTGCTAAACAGGTAAGCGAATTTGATTATTTGATATGGCGAACCTGTGTATGTTCGTGACTTTAGGTACTACATCCCGATTTCGACGTTTAGTAAATTTTATGATTCTATAAATCTTTGATCGTGTTTGTTTAGTTTCGTTGTGACGTATTTTCCGTTTCAAATTGTATAATTAATTACTGCTATGAAGTTATTTTTGGATATAGGCAATAATTTCAGCGCTAAGTTTATCGAAATATTTAATGAGGTTTAGTTTTATTTTCACAATTTTGTGGCTTTTATATGAAGCTTAAAACTTTCTTGAAATTTAGGTGAACTTTGCGTAAGTTTTTTTTAGAGTAGAATTCTCAGGGGAGGGTATTTTATTTTCAGTGAACATTAAGGTTCCTGTTAGGCCATTATACTATTTAGTTCATAACTATAAATGTATCGCACAATGTCTTTTCTCCTGATTTTGACGTTTCTGGAGTGATGACGAGTGCTCTTTTGCAGCATTAAGTAAGAACCCCGGCCACACCACTGAGCTATGCCGTGCGCGCAATTTCCTTTACGGACTTGATGCTCTAATGAGTATTTGGGCTGTGACAAAACTCATCAGCGATAGCAGAAGCGAAGAACCAGCTCAGTCCGGTTTAAACTAGTTTCTTTCAAAAGGTGGGACTATCAGGTATTTCCAATGAAATCCCTTAATTGTATAAAAGAGTTAGAAACTGAAGGCCTTAAACACAATACGAACTGTTTTGATAAAATAAAATAATAGTATTCCAGTTTCTAAATAAATTGATGTAAATCAACCCAAAGTATCTGAAATTGCAGAAATTTGGTTAATTAACTGATAAAAAGCGGTTCTGGAGTGAAAATTCTTACGTCAGCTGAAAAATGAAACAGGGTTTGCATATATATATATATATATATATATATATATATATATATATATATATATTATATATAGTACTTACAACATCCAATTTAGCGCCATACGCATAATTGTAGTGCTTCTCACACGTACCGGTAGACAGGAATCGAACCCATTATCTCCAGAATGCTAAGCAGGTCTTGTCACCACTACGCTACTAGTTCAATATATATATATATATATATATATATATATATATATATATATATATATATATATGGGTAAAACAGTCTATCTTCTACTAAATTTTTGTCGAGCTTTCACAAAATATATTTGCTTGTTCAGGACCTACAAGCAACTTAATGTTAGGCAAAACAAATATAAAATACATAAACTAAAGAACCTACAGAAATTAATTATAAATTTTAAGAGTCAAACAGTATAGACATAATAATAGGTCACTATAATATTTCTAAAATTAATTTTAAATCACAAACACATACATTCTACCAAACACACATTTATGTAAATAAATTTATTATCCAATATTAGTTCTAACTTTATTCTTATAATAATTTAAAATATTACTATAAATGGTATACAAACCATCGACACTCGTTTTTTTATTAATGGTTGACTCATTTACATAAATTCCGATAATACTAATAGAAGGCCTTTTTTAGAATAATTTTTCACTTCTCAGTACTTTGGGATTTTTTAAATCGAAAGAATGACTATAATTTACAAAATGTTCTCCTAAACTACTAGAAATTTTGTTAAGTTTGCAATCATTCTTGTGAGAATTTATTCCAATTAAGTCCAAATTGTGCGAAGTTTGCCCTATATAGCAAGAACTACAATCTGGGCGGTTAATTTTGTAAACTAAGTTAGATTTCTTTAAAAGGGGTCTTACATCCTTTAATTTTGGAAATGGTTTTGAAATGAGTTAACAGGTTTTGTTATAATTTTTTATTCTGTACTTAATATATTTTTAAAAATATTTATAATCTTCTATGTAACATTGTGAATAAGTGGAAAACTTATTACGGTAAAATTGGCGGTAGAACGGGATAACTGGTAAAATTGGGGTTTGTTTGACTAGCTGGGTGATCGGGGTGGATTCGGTGTTACTGCATTTTGCGCACCCTAAGGTAGCTTGCCACAAATAAGACACAATAGGGGTTGGGAGCATAAAACCGGAAAGGGCGCCAGAATATCTGAAATGACACAGTCGGGGTTGCAACACTTAATTACCTGGGTTTACAGCTCGCTTAAATACTCAAGTGATTCGCTTACCTGAATGTAATCACAGGTGGTCTTGGGACCAGCAGATGTTTGCTATACCTAAAAGGCTACAAATATTATCGCACACGTACTAAAGTGCTTGCGTGCCGCAACATCAGTCACTAATCTGATCAAAAACAATAATTCTGTTGTTACGTTACTTTACTTAATCAATCTAATTTTCAATGAAATTATCTTTCCAAGAAAAAAAATCACTTTAAGTCGATCTACAACCAATTGAGATTAGATCAATCAATCCGCTATAAGATATGCCTAAATTCATGAATAATAATGCATCAACCTTTAAATGCTACGTTAAAATTAAATCATCAGTTCTTAATCTTTCGAACGAAATTACTTTCCTTAAAATAAACACAAAAAAACATTGACGTTACTTCAATGATCTCATTCTCATAAAAAACGCTTAAAATGCGGATAATTAAGATGCTGTATAAGAAATTGGGTTCACATAAAAAAAAACATAAGTGCATTAACCTACAGATGTGTATTATGAATAAACCACCATCGAGATATCAACACAATCGTTACATTAATTTTTCCTATATAAATTAAATCACTTCGTTTAATTAAAATACAGCGATACTAGCTAGTTTCAACTTCTGCCTTTACTAAATTACAATAAAAATTACTCGTATGGAAAGATAACAAATAGTTATCACAAATAATCTGCGTTGCCCTTTCAACGTAGTCGTCACATAAAATTTCGTGCAAAATAGCCAATACAACAAATCAAAAGAACTCATATAAATTTGGATTATAATACACATGAACACACCTGTATTAAAAATTTAAACGATAAAATAATCAGAAGTTAATCCTAAAGGCCTGCGTATACAACCGTTAGAACTTACAAAAAAATGCACACAACACTTTATTAAAATTCTCAACCACAACAAAAATATGAACGGAAATGGTTACCTTAAATTTGAACAGTCTTTACATCGATAGGCTTTTGTAATTTACCCTCTTTTGTTATACAGTTACCTGGTAAGAACCTAGAGGATGGACCCAGTGGCGGCTTCGCGATGTGATCGATGTTGAAACTACGATCGAATATCCAAGTATGAACCGACTCGTGAATGCTTCACCTTCCAAGTTGTGTTTTGGTTAATATTGCAATCAGTTGTACAATAAACTAATGTTTATATTTACACGTTGCCTGTTAACTTTACTCTCGCTATATACAAGTTCTGAGTGACACTTATTATTTTTAAAAGAAAAAAAAACTTATTTATTTACAGCGAGTTATTCGTTACTGAGGAGCTATGAACTTAATGTCTGGAAATTAAGAACGGACGTTCGGTTTCTTCCGCACAAAAGCGATAACTACTCCATAGAACAGATTCTAGTTAAATATTTTATAAACCACCTGATTTCTGTTATATTTGTTTACTGCAAGTTATTCATAGCAATTGTGTTATTACTATAATCTTTTATTCAATGTGCCTTTACAACTTGGGGAATGCTTAAATTACCATAATTTAGCTTTGAAATTCTGTATATTACTTTGCCATTTCTGGATGTAAATTTAACTTGATTTCATTATCTAAATTCTAGTATTAGTCTCTTTGGGTGGCTTGCTATGTTGTGTACTTAAGAGCACAATATTCTATGTATTATCTCTGTGGTTAACGATTTGTGTAACACAATTGAATCAATTATTTATTTAGGGAATTATCTCCCTTTTACTTTTTAGGGAATATAAATTAAATTAGATGTATGTGTACACACAAATGCAAACTATATACTGCCATTATTTGAAATTAATATACCGCTTTTGTTATGGGGACTTTTTGCTTTACAACCACTTTTCCTAGCGCTCAGATCCTTTCATATATGCGTTGCTTGGCTAGAAAAGTGGCAAATGATCTATTTATCTAGGGCTGGCTGGATTTATTGTTCTAGCTGGCGCCCTCCTTCTCTTTAAGCTTTCAGATTCCATCTGCATCACTATAGAACCCCTCCGCCTCTACCGTGATCGAGCTACCGGCAGTCCTATAAAGGTACCTCGTCTGTTATGGTAAGTTTTGGGTACAAAGTTGAAGTTTGCACATAACACGGGGAACATTGAAGTGTACAATATTGAAAAACACAAAACAATCCCCAACGTGCGAACCATCACAAAATAACCCCCAACAGAACGACGAACAAAGAGAACTATTACAACACGGTGCCCATTACACTATCTAGATACTTTTCTGATTTAAACTTAGTTCGTGTAATTTTTAGGATGAGTCATACCCAACTTTATTTAAATCTAACTATACGGCGCAAAAGTGTCGAAAATGATATACCCTGTACAGAATTTATATATATATATATATATATATATATATCAAACCACAGGGAAAAAGGAGATATTATTACAAAGAAAGGAAAAGGAAATGAAACTATATTCCGTTGATTATAGATTTCGAATGTGTTCTAAAGATATCAAAGGCGTTAGATACACATTTGTTCGTATTGCATTATAGTGCACATTAAAATTTGCAAAAGGTTAGTTTTATTTTTTGGATAATCTAAAATAATAAAGTTTAGTTTTATAATTTTATTTTTTATCAGTTTCGGCACATCAATACTAGTTATCAAAAAAAAAAAGACATTGGTATTAAATGTACTCTGATAAATATACAAGGAAATAATTTTTAAATTAGGTTTTACTATGTTACTACATTTTTATGTGTTTAATTGTTTAAATATAACAACTGCAAAACAAGATAATCCACGTTGACGGACTTTCTTTTATCAGTAGCATTTGAACCATTACATTTTACAGACAAACGTGCATGTTTCCTCTCTTGAATAATCTTATTTGAAAATAGTTTAGGTACATAAACCAATATTAAAACAAGTTACTCACGTCGAGTTTCATCCATAGAACTAAACTTTATAGTCGGAATATCCAAGCTTTTAATTACCAGTTTAAAATGAAGACATTCAGAATAGGTAATAATAATTGCAGCATAATAAATATTTGTTTCGATTCTTTTGTATTTCAGGTTACTTTTTATTTTGTTTTTGTCAAATTTATGGGAGTCACATAGAACCCGTCTTTGAATGGGTAAATTTAGAATTCGATTACGCGACAAACACTGCTAGACAAGAAGCAATTGATCAGGGTGAATTTATACCAGGAAATCCCCGTTTACTAGACGTCGATGTTTACTATAATGGTAAGGTGCCTACAACAAATTTTTTGGGAAACTTTTAAGTTTGGTTTGCAGATAATAATGAACGAACTGTTTTTGTGACGTGTCCTCGTTATGTACAAGGTGTACCCGCGACTCTTGGTATAGTTACAGATAGACGCCATAATGGAGTTCCAACAATAGCTCCTTATCCATCGTTGGAATGGCACAAATGGGAATCGTGTCCTAAAGATCGTTTGGTTTCAGTATTCAGAATTAAGGTGGATGAATCAAAGCGTTTATGGGTATTGGATACTGGTTCGGTCTTATTCCAACAAAGATGTCCTGCACAACTTCTTGCATTTGATTTAAATACAGTAAGTTCTAATGTTCTTTATAACCAAAATTTCTCACGCACTTTATAGAATATGCTAATACACCGCTATGAAATTCCCAGCGATCTATTGCAATTCAATTCACTCCTCACAAATCCAATTGTTGACATACGTGACCCAGAAACCGGAAGCGCTACTTTCGTCTATATCATGGATACAAGAGGATTTGCGATTATTGTATACGACATTGATAATAATCAATCATGGAAAGTTACCGATAAAACGTTTCACGCTTCCCCCGATTTTGGAACATTCTGCGTTCCAGGCGCACAGTTCGAGTTAATGGATGGTATTCAGGGAGCAGCTTTATCCCCATACCAAGATGGGGAAGATCGTGTACTTTACTATCATGCTTTAGCTAGTAATTCGGAGCAGTGGATTTGGACTTCAATACTCAGAAACCGTACAGCATTTCTTACAACAACTAGTCCAAACCCGAAAATATTTAACGTAAGTGGAAATATCATTATTAAATATTTTTATAATTTTCTTGTTAGATATTTTGTGGTCGTCGAAATACTCAAGCATCAGTAATGGATATGGACTCCAGAGGTGTGATGTATTTTGGTTTAGGATATGACACTTCACTAAACTGTTGGAACACAGATTATCCATATGGAGGACGAAATATTCGAGAACTATACCGAAATCCCGGTATTCAGTACATTACTGGAATGAAGGTATTACCGCATTATAATTTTTTTAGTGTTAATGGAGTAAAACTCTAGATTGCCGAAACCAAATTTAACGAGGAAGAGTTATGGTTTTCTAACACCCGAGTTAAGAGAATTGTCACAGGACCCACAAATGAAAACGTAATTAATTTTAAAATACATAAAGCTGATCTTCAAAATTTCCGTAGCGAATGCAGAAAAGGATCCTACTCATCATATTTTACGAATGACGAATGTTATGCAAACTCTTGTACAAGATGCGTCAACAAAGTGGTTTAATTGTAATTCTATAAACGTTTGTATTTCATGAGTTTAATAAGATTAACGCTCGTAATAAAACAGATAAAACGCAAAGCTCCATTTTTTTAAAGTAATAATTGGACAAATTATAATAATTATAAAATTTGTTGTCGGTGAGAAGAAAAAAAGCAATAACAAATAATATTTCAAGTAAAAGTATGCACAGGGTGTCCTATGATGAACTGAAACTATTAATTTACAAAAAAAATAGATGCTGTGAAATTCTAAAAATTTGGTAGCATAGCAGTATCGAAAAAGACGATTCGGATAATATGATTTCATCTTCGGATATACCGAAAATCGACCCTAACTGAATTAAGAAGAAAATCTACTTTTCAGTGGACATTTGGATTCTAGAGCGAAAAATGAAGATATTTCTTACATTATGTCATACTTCGACGGTTTTCAAATTTTTGTTAAAAAAAGGTGCTGACCTTACGTTGTTTAGTAGATAATTAATGTAATCTTTAAGTAGGCATCTACACGTCCTTTAACGTCTATCTGACATAGATTATTGTTTTACCTTCCAACCTCCCCCAACTTATTATGTGATCCATCAAACTAAAATTAATAAAATTTTGGGAAACCGAACTCAGGCACACGTACAACGTTTTTGATGGTATTCAGTGAAGTAATCATTAAACACGTTTTGTAACATAATTTTAAATGGAATCATATAGCAAGTAATATCTCATTTGAAAGCTCGTTCCAATTCCTTTTCAACGACATCAACAACATTAAAATATTACTACTGATTGATGAGTTTCAACCCAAAAACGCTAATTTATTAATGTTTTGAGGTTTTTGGGTTGAAACTCATAAATCAGTAGCAATATTTTAATGTTGTTGATGCCGTTGAAAAGGAGTTGAAACGAGCTTTCAAATGAGGTATTATTAGCTACATGATCCCATTTAAAATTATTTTACAAAATACCCGCCATTCTGTAAAGCAATTTTTAATGGGATCATATGGAAAGTAACATTTCATTTGAAAGCTCGTTCCAAGTCCTTTTCAATGACATCAACAACATTAAAATATTACTACTGATCCATTAGTTTCAACCCAAAAACGACAATTAATTACGATTACGGGAGTATTGACCTAACCACACTCTAATATCTTCCCTAGGGCTTGTTTATAAATCTAAACTCGTCGACGGGCTATTTCGGCGACCCCCAGTCGAAACTTCCCCGAAGATGACCGATTCTACACGAACATTGACTAGTGCGCCCACGCACAAGACACAAGGTCAGCAGCATTCTCGTTTCTCGCGCGTTTCGCTCTTTAAAGTGTAACCGTCATCGAGTGAGCATTATTGCAATGTATTCTCCTGTTTATGAGCCAACATCAGCGTACATTAGAGAGTTTACTGACTTGTTAATAAACCATTACAACATAACCGTTCAAGATAATGGAAAAGATGACGTGGATGAGCTGAATGTATCTCACATCCAAGGTGATGGTGATAATTCACAGAAGAGGAAGTAGAGAGATGAGGTAGAGGAGAAGGACGAGTCGTAAACCATGATGATGATAGCGACGAATCACGGTTCAAGAAGAAGAAGAAGACCGATACAGAATGTGATTAAATAAATGATGTATTGTTGTTTATAGTAATATATATTTTCAAACGCTAAGCTTTCCTTCAATTTTTATTAATAACTAGTTTTTTCTAACGGTGTTTGAACCTGCACTAACAATGCGAAAGGGCGGTTAGATGAATAACTAAATAAGTGTGAGATTGGCTTTCTTTTGCACTCTATAAGTTAAATCATACTGCTGTTTTTGGAATTGAGAGCTGATTTTGAATGATTAAGTTAAATCAGCTTGGTATTTTTGAACTGTGGTCGGTTGGTTTTAGCAAAATTTAAGTTAGTCTAATCAGTATTTTTGAGCTGTAAGCTAGCTTTCGCAGGCTGTAAGTTATGATTTGATTGATTGATTGATTGAGATTGATCTGATTATTTGATTTGGTCGAACGTGATTTGTTTGACATTGATCTGCTTAACTGATTTGATTAATTTGATTTGATTAATTGATTTGTATGTTTGAGAAAGAGACGAGTGAGAGACGTACACGGTTAACCTCTATTACAGAAAACATTAATTACTCCTTACACTACTAGATGGCCCCACAAACAACCCTAATTAGTCTTACAAATATACCGCTAGGTGGCGCCGTCTCTATTACAAAAAACAATAGCTAGTTTAAAAATATACCACTAGATGGTGGCACAAACGAAACCCTAATTAGCTCTAGGAATATAACCCTTGGCGGAGCCACCTTTTTTACAGAAAATACTCATTATTCCATACACATTTAGATGGCTACACAAATTCAAATTTCGCGACAAGGGGGCCACGACAGGAGGGTGCAGACCTAACACAAGTTCCTGTATTTATCTTACAAGTTAGCATTAGGACCCTTATTGGAATACAAGTTCAAATTTCTGGCAATAAGGAATCAGAATGTAAATACTTAAACACAAATTCAGATTTCCCGCCAAGGGACCAAGGACTAAGACCCGAATACAAGTTGCGAAGCCCTATGTCTGTTTTATAAGTTAGTATTAGGTCCCCTTATTATAATATTCAAATCAGCCCTCATAGGTGGCACCACAAACAAACTCAAACATTTGGTAGAGGGGCGTGGCCTGAGAGTAAGTTGCTAAGCCCTTCATCTGTATTACACCCCTTATTACAATATAAATTCATATTCGGGCTCCAACAACACACTGATGAAATTCAAATTTTCCTCAAAATAAACAGTATTGATATAATGCTTATTTCCGAATCCCACCACACAACGAGGACACATGTTAAAATTCCCACATATTCAATTTACCATACAGAACATTCAGATGGAACAGCCTATGGTGGTACTGCAATCTTAATAAAGGAAAACATAGTGCATCATGAACTGCCTCAATTCAAAACAGACCATATTCAAGCCACAACCATTCAAGTCAACAAGTTACCACTACCACTGGTTGTATCAGCGGTATACTGTCCACCAAGACATAGGATCACTAACCTTCAGTTCTATCAGTTTCTACATACACTTGGATCATCATTTATAGCGGGTGGAGATTTCAATTCAAAACATACTCATTGGGGTTCGCGATTGGTTACTCCTAAACACAGGCAACTTTATGAATGCATAAGTAAAAACAACTTCGGTTTCTCTCCTCGGGGAAACCCACTTATTGGCCAACAGACTTCAACAAAGTGCCTGATTTGCTGGACTTGTCACGAACGGCATCTCATCAAATTATACCACAGTAGAATCAAGTTATGATCTCTCCTCAGACCATTCACCCATTATTGTGACGATTAGTTCTTCGGTAATTTTAAAACAACGTAGTAGTATGTTATATAATAAATTCACAAATTGGGATACCTTTCGAAACTACATTGATACAAACGTAAACCTAAAGATCAAAATAATAGAACCTGATGTGTTAGATCGAGCTACAGATTATCTAACAGAAATCATACAAGAAGCCGTAAAGGACTCAACCCCCCAAACAGAACAACACCAAAGTGCTATTAATATTCCTCATGAAATCAAGAAATTAATAGCAGAACAAAAGGAGAGCAAGGTCTACCTGGCAGAAAACACACAACGCAAAGGATAGAAACATATACAACAGATTAATAAACAAATTAAAGGCTAAGTTAAAGGAATTCCGAAATGATAAATTCAATGCATACATCTCTACGCTATCCAAAAATGATTATACAATCTGGCGAGCAACGAAAGGATTTAAAAGACCGCAAACTACAATCCATTCCAATTCGAACTGAAACAAGGGAATGGGCCGGATCTGATGAGGAGAAAGCAAACACATTTGCACGTCATTTTAAAAAAGTCTTCACTCCTCACTCTACAGACCCAAATAAAGAAACTTAGGATTACATTGACTCCCCATTACAGCTTAGCCTTCCAATTGCACCTGTTTCGCCTTATGAAATCAAAAAAGAAATTAATCTGCTGGCAAAAAATAAAGCTCCTGGAGTTGATAAAATAACAGGACAAATATTGATAGAGCTTCCCAGAAAAGGGTTAATTCTAGTTACTACGATATTTAATGCGGTATTTCGCCTGTCCTACTGGCCTAAGAAATTTAAAATGGCAGAAATCATATTACTGCTGAAACCTGGAAAGCCACTGTAACAACCTTTTTTTGTGGTTGTATTAAAAAATACGTTAATCTAAGATCATTAATTTATTTGGCGTAAAATTAGAGGAGTTTTTAATTATTTACATGTAAAATTGAGAAAGGCAACTTAAATTGCATTTCATAGAACATATATTTTGGGTGTAATATTACATAAATAGTTATAGTTCCCTTTCTTTTAAAAATTGGACTCCGATCATTGTATTTCGCGCAATGCGTGACCACTTCTTGAGGGGGGGCACTTACAGAAGCGTTTCTGAAAGCCTCTATTTTTTACTTCACTTGCTGCTGAATGCTAAAGCAGAAGACATTGTTATAATGGTTTTTACTTAATTTTTATATTTGGTGCCATCAGAATTTTGGTGGTAAATTATTTTTCAATTCATTATATTTAAAGCTTAAGCATTTGCTCTTTCCAGGCACTCACGTACACTCACGTACACTCATTATAGTACTTATATTATTCCCTTATACTCACTTAAGGCACTTATTTACTTACTTACTTACTCATACTTATATTTATATTTTAAATGGCTCTTAAGTTACTTATTTACGCAAGTTTCTCTTCATTCAAATAATATCATAATGCAATTTTAATACAATAAAACATCCAGAATACAATAAGTTTAGTGGATCGAAAATCCCTTCAAATACATAATTGATCGCGTTGTTACAAGAATACGCAAGGAAGATGTAGAAACGCTTTCATACTGGTTGACCGTTCCGCATCCATAATTAAACACTGGAAGCTGTCTATAAGAAAATCATTATACTGAGGTATTTATGTGGTGATTTTATATTTTTTAAGCTTAGCTTTAAAACCTTTTCTTTCCTCTCCTTAACCATCCATATATTGGGTAAATAAACTTAATTGCACATTGTTAATTTTTGATATTTATAGAAAGTTTTTATTGTTCATTGCTTAGGTTTTGTTATTCCTTGACAAAGATAACATGGCGCTCGAGAATACATTTAATTATATATTTTTTTATAATTTTTTACATTGTTTTTTTATTAATTAGAGAAAGGAAAATAATTAAGCAGGTGAGAAACAAGCCGCATTTCAGGTGTGTTAACAAGTCAATATAGTAGAACCCACCCTATATTTCATCTACCGATTGTGGACGAGACGGCATATAATTAGTGGTGAAAGGTTAGTATTTCAATTTGTTTAAAATTTGTAGTTAGAGATTACATTTGGCGTTTAATCAATGTACAGATTACATCACCACTTTATTATTGTTATTATACCACCGAATGAAGTCTCGTCATATCGACCTATAAGTCTTTTACCAATTTTATCCAAATTGCTAGAAAAACGACTCCTCCAAAGAATACGTACAGAACATATAGAAGAAAGTTGGATACCTAGTCATCAATTTGGATTTCGACATGAGCACTCAACTGTCCAACAGTGTCACCGCGTAATAGATAAAATAAACAAAACCTTCGAAGAAAGGAAATATTGTTCAGCACTGTTTCTTGATATTATTCAAGCATTCGACAAAGTGTGGCACAGAGAACTTATTTAAAATCAAAACAGTACTTTCTCACAAATTCTTCCTGCTCCTAAAATCCTACCTGACGAACCGTAGTTTTGATGTTCGTCACGGAAATGCAACGTCAAATCCCTGTAGTATCAACTCTGGCGTTCCTCAGGGAAGCGTGCTGGGTCCTGTCCTCTACATACTATACACAGCTGACATACCAAAGATGGAAGATACATTAATTGGAACTTTCGCAGACGACACGGCTATACTAGCAACTGACGCAGACCCTGTGGTAGCCAGACAAATGCTCCAGAGACATATCTACTTACTTGAAGACTGGCTACAAAAGTGGAAGATCAAAGTGAACGAGACAAAGACAGTAAATATAACATTCACATTAAGATGTCAACAATGCCCTCAAGTCACAATAAATAATTCACTAGTATCACAAACCAAAGAAACCAGGTATCTGGGGATGCACATAGATTCCAAACTAAGGTGGAAGACACATATAAATAAAAAAAGGAAAGAAATGGATCTGAAGGTCAAGAAAATGTATTGGCTATTAGGTAGTAAAGCACCGTTATCTATTGAAAACAAAGTCCTCATTTATAAGGCAATTATAAAACCAGTGTGGACATACGGTATAGAGCTTTGGGGATATTCATGTAAATCAAACACCAACATTATTCAACGTTTTCAATCAAAAACATTACGAAACATTGTTAACGCC
>JARFJB010000682.1:4820000-4860000 GCA_036346205.1 Vesta saturnalis
GTGCGTGGGTGGGTGGGTGTGGGTGGGTAGGGGTGTGTGTGTGTGTGGGTGTGGGTGCGTGGGTGCGTGCAGTGTGTGTGTATGTTCATGTATATTTATGTGTATTGGAAAAATTAAAAATACCTAAAGGTTTACTATTTCTACGGCACCATGAGTAATTATTACTGCGTTCAATAACCTTGTGGATGGATAATGAACATCTCGAAATCTTGCATAACTCAAGAACCAAGTTACAGAAGCCACATGGACACAAGTACCTAATGTTCTCGCCCCTAATTGGCAAGTACAGTAATAAGTTTGGATAGGATCTTCGCCGTTTCCAGTGTATCCATTATCGTCTGATTCTAAATAAGCAATCCATAATTGATGACGTGTTGCGTTCCGATATCGAGAATGAAACCTTATCCTTAATAATCCTGGTTGATGTAATTGGTTAATCTGGAATTCTGCTTCTCTATCTTCCGCACTGATATCTTGAATATAAAATGGCGCTAATCTTATTTGAAAAGTGCCATAAGTGAAATCACGTAAATCTCCTATATTCATGCGTGGGAAACGAGGTATGTTTTTCTCCCCTAGGGTTCCCCATTCGCTCCTTCTAAATCGCAAGCCTTCCTGTTCTATTAGTGTTTGTAAAACATTTGGCTCTCGAGATTCTTACAGCCAACTCTACTGTGGCACCAGGCATTTCTAAAGGTGGATGGTATATATTTAAAATGGCCGCACAAATAAGAAGGAATTCGCATATATTTGGCACGTGCGCATAAATAATACAGTTCTTGAAGAACTTGAAGAAAGATTTTAAATGACCATTACGAGTTTCCACTATCTCGTTTTCGTCACTATATTCGGAGCATTAGCCTCTTCTGTGGTAAGCTGTGTTTGTCCACGTTGGAGGAGAGGATGCATTTGAATTTTAATACCAAGTGTAACGATTTAAAGTAAACCCTTACTTTGTGACAAATTGTTATTTATGTGGCCGCCCGGTATTTTTATAACTTCAAAAAATTAATTTAGTGAATAAATTCTTACACAATAGCCTAGATAGAGTTTTATTAATTAAAAAAAAATGCAAGATGCAGTGATTTTACTTTAAATGATATTTACATAAATTCACAATTTTAATATATAAACATTTCCCATTTCACATAAAAATATTTCAGGTTCAAAAGACGAGTTTTCTTATCAAATACGCCAAACGCGATATCTTTTGGACTATTCAAAACTTGAATCGAATGAGACTATTACGAGTTTTGTGAGTGCGTGTGTATGCCTGATCTATTCGAGTAAGTCTATTTATTAAATAAATTAATTTGATTTATTTACTACTGTCGATGTGTTCATAAATTCCCGTCCGTTATTCCGTTGTTTTCTTTAAACAAGTAGTAAACCTTATATGTGTAAGCTATTCCATTTATGGAAAACATATTTAACTAAAGTTGTATTTGCACGTGTGAAATTATCCGATACGCGTGTTATCAACGAGTTTCTCTGCAGCTGAGAAACACCACCATTTCCGTCTTAACTAAGTCCGTTTTTCTACTAATATTAAACTGGCTATCTGTACGTTAATTATTTTTATACCTTTATAGTTGATCATTTTATCCGTGGGCAACCGTTTACAAATAAAATTGTTTTCCAACAACATTAAGTTTGGCCTAAATATTTGCAGGCCTAACATTAATTTATACGTTATGATTAGAATTTCTTTTATACGGGGTAACTGCTTATAGATTAATTTTAAGATCAAGTACGAACATTTGCAGAAATATTTTTTCATTGTATGCGATTGCACTTTAATTTTTGAAATTTAGTGTAAGCATTTACATAGGCGCGATTTCTATTCTGTAGCTCAGCTGGTTAAGTTTTGTAATCAGGATTTTTCTTTCACGTTAGTCTTAAAAGAATAAATTGCTCGATAATTCATGTTTTATATAGCCGCCTTTATTAGTGCCTAACAAACGCATTGTGTTTCTATTTTTTTTTTATGGAATTTAGTTGTAGTTTTCCGTCACAAACGATACCCGTGAATACCGGGTGATACAAATATTGCACCCACTACAGTTATTAACTTTATATCGACTAACATAATTTTTTATTAGCAGCAAGTAGCCGATTATTAACTACCAATATTTCTTCTGATTTCGTTTTATAATTTTGGATCTTATACGATCTGTTATTTAAGCTGTCAGATCATAAAATTTATTTTAGTTATACCATTAGGCCGTCTCAAACAGGTTACAAGGGTTATTAGTTTATTATTTTATAGCATGTCTAGACAAACGACATTTTTAGCTTATATTGGTTTTACGAATTTAGTTTTGGTTTTCCGTCGCGGTTGGCAATTATACATATTTTTCCTTGATTCTGTTAAATGTTTTAATGACTGGAGTTGTTAATATTGTTTTACCACTGCCAATTTTTTCAGTGGTAGCTGACCGTGTATGAAAAAGTATTAGTTTATTTCTTTACGGTCTTGAATGCGATTTGGTTCTTGTTTGTTATTTTTTTTTCAGGAATTTAGGTATTTTTTTTCCGCCACCGTTGACGAAAAATTGTTTTATTAACTGACATCGCCAAGCTCTATAGTGCGTTTTGTTTTTTTTTCAGCCGCCTGAATGAATTAGAGGATGAGTCTTCGCACCGTAACCACCAATTTTTATTGTATTATTTTTGTCCGAGAAATATTAATTTAAGTTGTCCCACTTACCAGCGGGAACAAAATTAATTTCTCTACTGAGACCGAGAGTTTGGTTTATATTTTTTTCTTTGACGAATCGTTCTGTTGTTTAATTTCCAACTTATAAAATTTATTTTTTAGTTATTTATCCGACATAGAAAACATTTGCTTCCGACCTCCGTATCAGGAGCTTTTTTTTTTGGTAACCGAATTATTTTGAAGTTATACTACCGAGATCGCGCATTTCTTGTTCAACAACAACACAAGTCTTAAATACCGGTACCGATTTAAATCTTCAGAAACCCTGGTAGACCGATATCTTCACTGACGCTACTTGGACCGCTTTTCCCCTTTAATTCTCCGCGAAGAGGAATCTAGGCCTTTATATCACCATTTACCTAGATTGGTGCTCGAGTAACCCGGTTATACCGCGATAGTCCAACCGCAGTTCACCGCCCTACCCTCTCATACAATTTTGATAATAACTGATCGTCCACCGAAGGTAAAAACCATATAGAAGTCTTGGGAGAGTTGGAATAGCATCCCTATATGCCCTGTCTATAAGGAAGACATCTCCATTACGAAATCAATCTCACATGCCTTTGACGTCTCGTTGGAACTGTTTGATTAAAATTAAAATATTAAAAATATAACCATCAGGGGCTATGAACATTGATGGTTTAATTAAATTCTTACTATTGAACTGACGACATGACAGTCGAAGTACACGAAAACAAGTACTTTTTTCAATGTACAGTAGTTGCAAACAATTACTTGAGGAGTTTCTGAGTGAGAATTATATAATTAGTTAGAGAATGGGGTTACATGCCTTGTAATGTACTCCTCTCTAGAAATAGCATTAAAACCGATATTCTGAGGCACGAATTGCTGCATTAGAGACTGTCTCACTAAAGATATTGTAAGGCTAGTTTGTCTTAAAGGATAATTGAAGATTGCACTCACTATTTCGTCACTAAATCCTTGACGCATTTTGCAAAGGAACGCTAACAGATATTTTTTTGAAACATACCGTAGGGTGTCGTTCACCGGTACTGGATTACAGAATGAGTATAAATCATTGAATTGATCTTTTGATATCGACGAAACAGCAGTGAATTGGTCATTTGAGAAATCATTTTCATCCTCCAACTTACGTTCACTCTGATATAATATTTCTTTGCGTAGAGTAAAAGAACCGCTGCCAAATCTGCCATAATTCTTTCTCATATACGTAAATAAATCACTGCAAAGCTCACAATACCTAAATTTAATTCATATCGGTATTTTAATCACGATAATTCCCCATTTTTGATCCGCCATTTTGAATTTTTTAATTTTGACAAATGATTCATTCTTAGGGATCTTAAAAACACCCAACACCCGACTTTCAAAAGTAATGCACAATTTTGTACTCTAAATACTATTACTGGTTATTATATATTTTTATTTTGAAATTATATAAAAAAGTATTAGTTTGTTTTTTTAATCATGTAACTGGTGCCGTAGAAATAGTAAACCTTTAGGTATTTTTAATTTTTCTAATACACATACGTATACATGAACATATTATATATATATACAGGGTTTTCAAAGTTAAGTCTGCACTATTGCTAACTTTCTTATTAATGGAGCTAGGAAGTCGGTTAAATTAGCAAAGTAGTGTGTTCTTTTACGCTGATTACGATGGTGGAAAAAGTAAAACAATTGAAAGTCGCATTCTCGAAAAATCGACGAAAACATATTTTTTTCTAATGGAACACCCTGTATACAATATTCTCAGTCGATAGAGAATTAAATTCTGTGCAAAAGTTGTCATTTTCATTACTATCCTACAGTAAAAAATAAGGGAGATTTTGCCGATTTTTAAATTTCATCAAGTTGTTTCAAAAGTGATCGTTTATTTTTTATTCAGAAGGCCATGGTTTAAAAACAATCGTTTGTTTTTAAATGTGATAAATAAATTTGTGACAGTAATTGCATCGTTTTGAAAGCTGTTTTGTTTGTGACACCGATTTTTTCTGAAATTAAAAATGCCTTTTACACATTTAGTTTGTCAAAAAAAATAGTAAACGAGGTCCTGAACGGTATAATGCATTGTTTCCTATGCGTAACCAGCCAGATCAAAGGTACTTTTTGATTTTATACCGTATGTTTAGGATGAATGAGAACACTTTTGCTGAAAGTAGAAGGAAAAAAGAATTTATAAAAAGTGAGGCATAAGAAATTAATGTATTGGGATATTCTGAAGCACATCCAAATAACTCAACAAATGACTTAAAGCGTGATAGTGGGCTATGTTTGGGGACTATTCATAGAATTTTGAAAAAACATAAATTTGTGCCGTACAAGTACCGTCCTACACAGACCCTGCTACTAGGAGACCAGGAAAGACACTTGGAGTTCTGTCAATGGTTCATTAATCAAGTTAGAAATGATGGAAACTTTTTGCAGTGGATTTTATAGATCAACTTCTCCAATAGTGGGATGTTTAATAGAAAAAATAATCCATACCCTCAAACATGGTTCAGCGTGAATATATGGGTGGCTGGATAGGATCAAGAATCGTGGGTCCTATTTTTTACAAGGAACTCTAACAGGTGCTTGGTATACCGAAATGTTGACAAGCGTACTTGATGCGTTTTCAGATGATCTTAATTTGATTGAGAGACAAATGATCTTCTTTAAACAGGATGGTGCACCTGCTCACAATGTTCTACAAGTTAATAATTTATTACTCCTCGGTCTCCAGACATAACCCCTTTGTACTTTTGCTTCTGGGGATATTTAAAAAATGAATTGTATAAAAGACGTTATACAAATATCGAAGAACTCCAACAAACGATTATTCATATTATTAGTAGTACTGATGCTAGAACTATTTTGAAGGCCACGTATATAAGCACGTAGAAAAATGTATGGAACAAAGAGGAGACCATTTCCAGCATTTAATTTAAGATCTGTTAATTATTTATTATTTAGAGCGCGTTCAAATTTATAAAATAAAGGATTACTTTCGAATCATAGCCTACTTGATCAAATTAAAAAATCGGCAAAATCTTCCTTATTTTTTACTGTAGGATAGAAATGCGTATGACATTTGCTCAGAATTTAATTCTCTATCGACTGATAATATTGTATACAGGGCGTTCCATTAGAAAAAAGTATGTTTTTGTCGATTTTTCGAGAATGCGACATTGACTTGTTTTTCTTTTCCCACCATCGTAATCAGCGTAAAAAAACATACTACTTTGTTAATTTAACCGATTTCGTAGCTCCATTAACAAGAAAGTTAGCAATAGTGCAGACTTAACTTTGAAAACCCTATATATATATATATATATATATATATATATATATATATATATATATTTATATAAGACAATTTTCTTTAAAACTTGTGTAAATAAACGTAAAATTAATTCAACGTTTCGAACGTCCTTTGTTCCCTTTGTCAAGAATTTATTAATTTAAAAATGAATTGTATAAAAGACGTTATACAAATATCGAAGAACTCCAACAAACGATTTTTAAATTCTTGACAAAGGAACAAAGGACGTTCCCAAACGTTGAATTAATTTTACGTTTATTTACACAAGTTTTAAAGAAAAATTGTCTTATATAACATGAATACTTGTGGAAATCTAAATAGAAACATATATATATATATATATATATATATATATATATATATATATATATATATATATATATATATATATATATATGTACGTGCGCATACATACACGAACATACTCAGCCACACGCCCGCACACACACGAACATAAATCAGCAAATACCTATCTGTAACCTCCACGTGGTGCATGTTGGGTAATGCCAATGCAGAGGGTAACAATGCTCTTATTACATATATGAGTGCAATCATGGGTGAAAACGAATACTTGGCAGTTTGACACTTGCGTTTACCTGCTGACACACCGATTTAACACATCCTTGGCTTATGACTGCAGCCTGATAGTAACTATTTAGATCAATAAACATGGTAAGGCTGGTTAGTTTCTCAAGAGTATGTTTGCAAGTGGATAGAAACACATATAAAAAAGGATTATAGATATATAGCGAGTGTTAATGAGCACTAAGCATCATAACTTGAATTTTCAGATTTGGACAACTCCGATCGCCTGTAGGTTCAAAAATCGAGATCATTGAGACTCACGGCCATTATGACTTTTGATCAGGGCGACCAGAAGAACATTTTCCCAAAGACTCACCACAATCGACCGAAGCCCATTTTCCTATCAAACACTGTGGGGTACTTTATTCTTAGAATGTAGTTACCATCAATAACAATTATCGATGTACATATCATTGTGATAAATTAATTTGTTATTGTGACCGTAATTACTTGAGTTTAAAACTTAATCCTGTTGAGAAGTTTCTTGTAAAACTTGTGTTGATTGTTAACTCAAATTTTTATTTAAAACGGATTAAAGATTTGAAGAGCCTGCCGATATGCACCTTGGATATGGTGCACCAAATTATTGCGGTAGAAAATCTGCACGCTTGTATGAACAGACACACCCTGGACGCCTACAACCTCACCATACAATATTTTCTTTCATACATCGTTGCCTTAGAGAAAGTGGTAACCTTAAGCTTCCCGGTGGTGCTAGTCGTGCAAGAATAGCCCGTACGGTAGAGTTTAAAGTTCTATAATGTTTGGAGGACAATCCGTATATAACTATTCGCGCAAGTGCACACAATATGGACTCTTCCAGTACGACGGTATAGCGTGCCACGCATGAACAGCTCTTGTATCCCCACCCACTTCTGGAGAATAATATTGTTTTCTTATGAGGCATGTTTCACGCACGGGGGTTATTTTAATAGTAGAAACTGCCAAATTTGGGGTAACGAAAATCCTCAAGCCATGGTATCCAAAAGACACCAGCAATAATTTTCTGTAAACATGTGGGTTGGTATTGTTGGAGAGAGTTTAATAGTTTGCTTGCTGGCCGCAAAATGTTTTACCGGTATTATTAGAAATTTTCCCCATATACATTAGGGCCAACACATGGTTTCAGCATGATGAAGCACCTCCACACCTTAGTTTCAACGTGCGTCTTTATCAGGACCAGCGATTTCACAACCAGTTGTTGGGAAGAGGAGGTTCCGTGCCCTGGCCTGCGCGTTTTCCCGATTTAAACCCCTTTCATTTCTTCCTTCTTTCTTTGAGGTTATCGGAAATCTTTAGTCTACGAGGCACCCATTCGTAACAAGGAAGTACGTTTGTACAAAAGTAGAAGATATCACTGGAACCTTCTATGAGGTGCGCGAGTCAATGTTCCGGCGGTGCAACCTTTGTATCGAAGCAAATGGTCAACATTTTGAACAACTGCAAACTATAATTTCATTAAAATGCAATAAACTTAATCGGACTATGTTCAAAAAGCAAAAAATATGTGTTTTGATTATCCCTACCTTCACTAAAAGTTTGTCTCTATATTTATGGAATAAATATAATGGCTTCAGTTTAGATAAGGTAACAATGGAATGGAACCAAGACATTCGAATATATGTCTACTTTACAAGTTCCACACACAAAATAATCTGTTAGTTTTGCTTATCAGTATCATATTCTAATGTTTAATTAGACTTAAAGGATTAATATATATGATTTAGTTTAAGTCGTACATTCCATTATTAGTCCAGGTGTTTTAGAGTAAAGTAAAGTAAAAAAAAAGAGTTAAAGTTTTTATAACCACGTAGTGTAAAATGAACTCTGCGAGAGCAGGTATCTAATACAACCTGTTTAAAAAATTCTATTCTTTGTTATTTTAGTGTGTTTTTTACTTCACTTTTGTCGTATTTACGGAAATCACGTTGAAGCCGTTTTTGAATGGACAAATTTAGAATTTGACTATACGACAAATACTGAGAGACAAGCTGCAATTGATCAGGGCGTATTTATGCCAGGAAATCCACGTTTATCAGACGTTGATGTATACTATGACGGTGAGTTGGGAAACAAACGTTTTTTTTTAAATTATCAACATGTTAGATTTGCAGATAGAGGCAGACGTACGGTTTTTGTAACAGCACCTCGTTACGTGAGTGGTGTACCTGCTACGCTAGGTATAGTTACAGACAGACTCTACAATGGTGATCCAATCATAGCACCATATCCATCGTGGGAATGGCAGAATTGGAATTCGTGCCCTGAAGATCGTTTGGTTTCAGTACTCAGAATTAGGGTAGACGAACTGAAGCGTTTGTGGGTTTTGGATACGGGCTCAGTCCTAGGTCAACAAAAATGCCCAGCACAAATTTTAGCTTTTGATTTAAAAACAGTAGGTTTTACTTGTCTCCCTCACAGCAATTAATAAAATACCTTATAGAACACGCGAATACACCGTTATGAAATTCCCGACAGTCAAATGCAGTTCAATTCAATCCTAAATAATCCAATTGTGGATGTACGCGACTACGAAACTGGAAGCGGTACATTTGTTTATATCACTGATACTAGAGGGTTTGCTATTATTGTATACGATGTTGATAACAATCAGTCATGGAAAATTACTGATAAAACCTTCCATGCTTCACCAGATTATGGAACATACTGTGTTCCAGATGCAGAGTTTGATTTGATGGATGGTATTCAGGGAGCAGCTTTATCTCCTTACCAAAATGGAAAAGATCGCGTACTATACTATCATGCTTTAGCTAGTAATTCAGAACAATGGGTTTGGACCTCATTACTTAGAAATCGTACCGCTTATCTCACAACAACGAGTCCCAATCCGAAAATATTTAACGTAAGCGTGTACATCATCATTAACATTTTTTACTAAAACTTTTTAGGTATTTTGTGGACGTCGAAATACTCAAGCATCAGTTATAGCTATAGATTCAAGAGGTGTAATGTATTTTGGTTTAGGATATGACACATCACTGAATTGTTGGAATACAAATTACCCATACGGACCACAGAACATTAGACAACTATATAAAAGTTACAACATTCAATATATAAGTGGGATCAAGGTATAATCAAATTAGAATGAAGTGTGTGTATCAAGTATTCTACAATTTTAGATTGTTGAAAACAAAGATGGCCTTGAAGAATTGTGGTTTACTAACACTCGAGTTAAGAGAATCGTTACGGGACCTACAAATGATAATATAGTTAATTTCAGAGTGCACAAAACTAATCTTAGCAACTTTTACAGAGAATGCAGGAAAGGAAGTTGTCGGCCTTATTATCAGAGTTATAACTGCCCTTCTAATATATGTTCAGTTTGTGTTAACAAGGTAATTTAGTAATCAGATTAAACGGCTATACCTGTTTATAGTAGTAGTAATAAACTTTAATGCAGTTGACTTCTTTTTCAAATGGTCCACACTTAGTAATTACGAGATATTATTTTAAATTGATTTTATCAATAACTCATGAATTTGATTTCATAGTAATTATTTCAAGTAAATAATTGAATTCCACATTTTAGTTTCAATGTGGAATGTGTAACGGTTGCCATTTTTGACTTTATTATACGGCTCGCTTAATCAATTATAATTTAGACGGAATGATAGGAGGAGGGGATTGTTTTAGTTAACTGCTATCAGAGAATGACAATTACCAGTTACGTTGGAAGCGAAAAACCAAACATTGCATCCTCTACTTTCATTAGCTTTCTAGATCCATGTTTCTGAGTTTTAAGAAGTTCTGTTTTTTGCGTACAGCTTATAACACACACTGCCATTTTGACAAAGTTTTTCCATATAGATATACAATACAGTAGTTCACATAACATAAATAATGTATGTAAATTATACTTATGATCTTACACTCCCGTAGTTGTTTAATTTTTATTGGAAAGTTCCAAAGAACCAAAATAAATTTACGAAATTGGAGTAACTGTTTCTCAGTGGCATAAATACTTGCCTTATACTGGACCAAATGGCAGTTGCAGCGGTTATATTTAAAATGTGGTACATATACTTAGGTTGGGAGCTAATACGGCAAAGTAAATGGACTACACTGGGTTTGGTGTAAATTTATTGGCGCGTTCTTTATTGACGTAAAGTGACAAATCTAATAGTTTTTCTTTCTTTCGTTGATTTTAGTCCCCGAATCACTTGATAAAATTCAGTGCTTGTGGTTTGTACATTTAACCCTAAGAGCCACTGACATTATTTAGTACAGGCCAATTTCAGACATATGGGTACCCATTATTTGTAAAAAGCTTTTCGTCATTTAGTACCGGCTAAAATTTTACTTTGGCTTTGATGTCATCAAGATCAACTGCAAATTTACAACCAAGTTGGGAGAAATATGTTGTATCAAAAAAGTAAACTTGGCAATGTAACAGCAAACTCGGCAACGCTGTATTGTAACAACAATTGATAATAAACCCTTAGGTGTTTTGCATGTTAAGGATTTAAAACCTCATTAGTTCTTATTTTTTCGTATTCTTTTTAATTATTTTTTTATTTTGGTATTTTTACATTCTGGTTTTCTTATTTATATTTTTTAATTATTTTGATAATTTTTCAAAATAATTTTATTTTGTGCTTATTTCGCACATTATTTTATTTTATATGTTTGTGGCTTTGCAAACCACTTATTTTATTTTTGCTACATTTGTCAGCATGATTTTTGCTACATTTGTTAGCATGATGGTTGATATTTAGATCCCATCGTGCGATTGATTTGTTTAACATGATGTTTGATATTTAGATCACATTGTACGATTGAATTGTCGATTTTTTGGGACATTAGTTCTCAGGCAGATTATCTTCCTTTATTGGATTTACAATTTGCTATTGTTACAATAGTAAATTGAAGATAACTATTTTGAGTTTACCTCTGATCGTTAATTTGACGTGTAAAACTCATAACCATGGATAAGAAAACTAGTAATGCTTCTATACATTTTTATTTTTTGATTGATTTAATTATTTTATTTTTCTTGATTTGTGTAGTGTTACTATTCTTGGACGGTGCTTGAGGACTTCGGTTCGCCTCGTGTCAACCTCGATTAGTTCACTTCCTGATTATGACGTTTTGGTAGTTTTAGGAGGGGGTTGTTGTGTTCGTAAGAGTGCTTCATCTTTCTCTTTGCTATCTCACCTAGATTTCGATTTATTTATAAAACGTGCGTGTTAGTTAGGGAATGTTGGGTCTTGGACGATGACTGTGGAACAACATGAAACCTGAATCTCGTGAAGGGTAGAGGCCTCTCTTGTTCTCCACGACGTAGCATCCTGAGCTAATTTGCCATGAAAATAATCGTATCTTGGATTTACCGATTTTGACTCACTTATCGAACGTGACAGTGGTAGTTGTGTTATGTACCTAGAAGGGTTGGTTTGAGACCACCGGGGTAGGGTAATTGAACCGCTCTCTCTCGACCTAAAGTCTCGCGATTATTTATTGTTAGTCCGGAAGGATTTTTTTCTATTTTTATACTCTCGAGTAGAGTGGCGTTTAGCCTTGATTTTTTATAAAGTTGCAAGATAACCGTTTCCGGGTTCTCTGCCCACTGTCCCTTCAGGTCATGGTAGGTTTCGGTTTCCGTTCGTTTTTTACCTTAGATTCAATTTTTTTTACCGGATGCTCATTTTGCTCTTCTGATGGTGGTTTGCTTGACTAACCCCACCAGTTAAAGTTTTTTACTTTATTTAAGGTTTCGGGTCCCTGATTCTCGACTAGTAGCGTGTGCGGGTGGTAGCGCATCATTAGCTTTTTTGGTGTTGCGAGGGGTCTTTCCTGACCGACATCACCACATTTTCCGTACTTTTTCGTACATTTTCTTGTTATTTTTTAAATATTGCTTATATTTTAATTAGCTTAACATTTTGTATTTTTAAATTTTAGTAATTTCATTTATTAGCTTAGCGTTTGGAATCTCCGCTTTGGTGATCTCCGAGACCAAATTTTAGGAGGGGGTGTGTAACAACCTTTTTTGTGGTTGTATTAAAAAGTACATTAATTTAAGAATCGTTCATTTATTTGGCGTAATATTAGAAAAGTTTTTAATTATTAATATGTAGAATTGAGAATGGCAATTTAATTGGCATTTCCTAGAACAAATCTTTTGGGTGTAATATTTCATAGAGTTATAGTTCCCTTTCTTAAAAAATTGGATTTATATTATAGTATCCGCGCAACGCAAGAAAATTTTTAGGGGGAATACACTTGAGTTATTCTGAAAGCTTTTTTTTTAATTCACTTAATGCTGAATGTTATAGCAATAAGCATGATTTTTACCTAATTTTTTATATTTTGTGCCATCATTGATGGTAAGTTATTTTTTTTCTCATTATATTTAAAACTAAAGCCTTTGCTTTTTTTTAGGCACCTTTTAAGTACTCACTTTTAAGTACTCACTTTTATTTTTTTACTTTTAATTACTTACTTTGCACTTTGCCATTATTTTACTCATATTTTTTTAATGCATACTTTTATATGGCAATTTTTACTTGAATTACATTTTACAACGCAAGTTCTACATACTTTTATAAATAAATTTGGCGAATTAAACTTCAAAGAAATTCAATAAAGTTATGGACACAATATATAAAGGGAAATAAGCAAGACATTGACCTCTCCAAGTTCACCATTCTGCTTCATAGTTACCAGTTACAGTGTATGTACAGAACCGTTAAAAGGTAATGTTTTTTATATAATTTAGAATAGTATATGACTTCTGATTTTTTTTACGTTTTCAATCATATATTGAATAAACTTATGTATATCATGTTATTTTATTTTCATTTTGATAAATTGTTTATTATTATTCATTAACTAGGTTTTGTTGTTCCTATATATATATATATATATATATATATATATAAAGACAACATGGCGCTCGAGATTTTATCATTTTTTCATAATTTTTGAATAACATTTTTTTATGAATTAAGTATAAGTGAAAATAATTAAGCTTATGAGAAGCAGGCAGTATTTCAGGTATGTTAATTAAACTGTAAATTAGAACTCTCCCCTATCTCAATCTACCGATGAGCCGACGGCAGTAGCGATTGTTATTTGGTAATATTTTTTATATTAATTAAAATTATTTGATCAATTAAAGATTGGTTATTACATCATCGCTTTTTTATTTAATAATACCATTTGAAGCTAATTGTTGTTATACTTTGGCGGCATTTGTTGGTATAGTATGACTACTTCAGGCGAACGCCAAACACAATTAGTCAATGTCACGATGATGTAATTTGTAGTATCAGGATAGCGATTATATTCATATTTATGGAAATCCATGGGATTATGGAAAATTTATTTTAACAGAAAAAATGTTGTTGAGATTGGTTATGTTGTGGATGTTTTGAAAAGACGCTGAGTAACTCCGTTAAAGCAGTTGAGTCAAGTGTTGGGTAACCGTTTTATGATTTGGTTATCATGAAACCTTGTTTTGTTATTCAGTATTTCCGGCGACGTTAGATTTTTTTATCAGTTTGACAATTAAAGTTGTTTAAATGATAGAAGACTGTTTGGTCACATCAGCTTATTAAAATTGAATTTCATGATTAGATAGAATGGTAATGTGAGAAATTTTAGAAGAGAGGAGGGTGTGGATTTCTTTGAGTCAGTTGACATCTAGCCTTATCTGGATAAAGATGTAGTGCAAGAACGTGGGGATTTAGGCGTAACGAGGCCTGTTGTTTTCCGTAGTTTCTTACGGATATAAACGTCGAGCACCAAGTAATCTTGCGCATCGTTACATACAAGGTAAATTTTGTCTATCAAGCAAATTTTGTTGTAAGGACTATTTGTTTTTTTTATCATTTTGTTTTGTTTAAGCTTTCATTTAAGCCTACATTTCAGGTGAAATTCTGATGATGAATTAGATTTTGATTTTTTTTGAGTTTTTGATTTTATGATAAATTTTCTTTTTTGCATATTAACAGTTAAATTATTGCTTTGGTTTCGAAGGGGACTGTCCTTCCCTATAATACTTCCAACATGTACTGAGAAATTATTTTGATGCATTGGGTGTGGTTAGCATCATACTGTATGTATGACGATTAAAATATTTAACACTCAAACTATAAATGCTGTTACATAAAATCTTAACATGAACGTGTGTTTGTGCGAGAGAACTTTTTGAGCATGCTGTACGTTTGGTGTAATTGTTACACCACTGGAGTTTATAGTAAAGCGTTAAGTATTAAGTAAAAGTACATTTAAATGTTGTATAGAAGATTGTGAGTTGAAAGAATTAAATATGAATGAGAATTAATATTTTAGTAAAAACCCTGATAGGGCGATAATGAATGCCACTGAGTGTAGCATCTGTATTTTCACGAATTTAAGTTTAGATTGCTATGAATGGGTAACGTAAGTGAATTAATGTATTTTATGTATGAGTCAAACAGAAAACAGTCTCGCGCGTATGCAAGACTTTCATAGTGATTTGAGTTTAGTTCTGAATATTTCACCGAGCGAATATAAAAATCGTATGTGGTCATTTCGGGGAGTTATAACGTTTTTCTTTTAAAATTTACAGTTTGATACAGTTTTGCGTTGGTTCCATTTTCTAGCTTAGTTTCCGACAAATGCACGTGACACTAAAACCCTTCGAGAGTGGTTGGTTTTATTTGGTGGGCCAAATTTTGGTGACGTTGGCAAGTTGGGCGAGAGAATCTATAAAATGAACAAAGTAGGAAGGCTAGAAGGTCTTTTGTTAGCGAACCCCTTGCTAGAAAAGTCGCGCGCGTGCCTTCTTTTCCTAAAGATCTGTGTTAATTTATGTTATAAAACAGGTGGGGGTGAAACATTTGAACAGTTTACAAGGAACTGATTTTATTAGGAAGTGGAAACTGATAAAAATTTAATTAAAGTTTTGCCCAGATTTGAAATAAGCAGTCATCGTTATATTAAGAGTTAATAGTAAGTGTTGTGTATAAAGACTAAGAAAAGCTTTAAAGTGTGTCTTTGTAACTGAAGAAAAACTTTGTTTAGTGTAAATAAAAAATTAAGTCTGCGGTAAGTAATTATTATTACTGCGATAAATTATGTGTGGTGGTTAACGTCATACAACAAATTTAGTAGCATAGCTTAGTGGAAATTTAATAATAGAGCAAAACACAGATCAGGTTCCTTGAAAAGCAGTTGCATACGGCTTTGAATCAAAGAATCGCCGATTTTATAGGAACATGTTGGAGACTCAAGTAAAGGACAACCATTTACCATTGTACCGCTATTTATTTATTTCACTTAACTACAGCAAAAATAACTACAAAGAAAATTAAAACCAGGCAACACTACAAAAAATACCATTTCACGTCGTACATCACCAGAAAACACGGAGTCGGAAATAAAGGTCGGGTGGGTATATAAAAGGTCCAAAGGAGATCTAACCAAAGATTTAAAGCTCCACAACCTAGATCCGACAGAAAACGTGGAACAAATTGGTTTCTTTTCTACGTACGGGCACCGAACAATGGAACAGGAAAGAAACTATAACCATCACCTCCAATACGCAATTTACTAAATCTGAAATGAACCAAACAAAAACTATCCGGGGCAGAAATTTTCGACATAATTCGCAAAAGGGGACAGAAATACGATAGCCAGACAGACCCCCTAATATTTATGGAACGCACAGAAGAATTACAGCAATGTTACCAGCTGGGCAGTGACGAAATAATGCACGTACTTCCTGAATTATTCAAGGATAAAGCTCTTCTGTGGTACAGAAATAATAAATTATTCTGCAACAACCAATAAGACAGCAACAAAATTGCAACAATGGAAATAAAGGCTCTCTGCTCATAGTACAAAAGGTTGAGCACCAGAAGACAACCCGCAATACATCTTTAAAAATGGTAAAATATATAAATATTTTCGTAAGACTAACGAAGAAATAGCGCAAATAATTCACCCATGTGAATCCTTCCAAGATTATTACCGGTCAGACATCACTAGAGATGCAATTAAGTACGTCAAAACCTACCCATCATGCATAAAATGCAAAAGCCTAACCCAGAAACCCCATGGGAAAATGTATTTCTACAAGATGAACAACCTTGGCAAACAGTTAAGATTGACTTCATCGGATCCGTCGCAAAATCCAGAAAAGGTAACCCTTACCTAGCCGTCTCTCAAGACAAACTTACAAAATTGATCAATATACAAGCATTACGACAAGCTACCACACCAGCATTGATTGTAACAATAAAAGAGAGAATCACATACTGGACTATACACCGGTATGGCAAAAATTAAAAAACTTTCCAAAAAGGGTAGGAATAACTCGTAGACTTATTCCCTCATACACACCTCAAGTAAATCCCGTCGAAAAAGGCAATAAGGTAGTAAGAACCACGATAGCTTAAACCACACAAGTCAATTAACAATGTTGAGGCGAGCAAATCCCTGAAACAATCTTCTCAGCCAAATCAGTTTAGCATCAATTGACAGAATTTTCATCGGCAATGCTAAACTATGGTAGAGAAATCTTCCCTACACAGATAATCTACAGGCAACACATCACAACAGGACCGTATACCACCAGAATACGCAGAACACATCAAAAAAGATAAATAACTTGGACAGCTCGCAACTTACAACTTAACCACAGCGTTCAAAAAGCAAAGAATGTATTATTATCTTGGAAGACGGCCAAACACCCCCAAACAAAAGAAATCAAAAAGACCCGCCCCCCCAAATTTCGAAGGACCGTATAAGGTAAACAAAATCATTTCCCCAGCAATAGTCAATTGCAGAAAACCAAGTCGAACAAAGCAATTGGAAAAGTGCACATCAAGGATCTCTAAACGAGTAATACAGGAGAGGCCACACACAAAAATCAAAATTAGAAGGTATTTAAATAAAATAAATTAAATCTCATTTCCTTGCCTCTCTACAAAAATAAAATCCATCAGTCATACTCATTTCACCAAAAAAATTTCCGACCAAATAAACAACCGTCAATTCTTACGAAAACGGTATCACTTCACATAATAACGCACGCAAGAGCAAACACCTAAAATTATTATAAGTTTTGCCATGGACCAATAAGTTCAAAAGTAAACATATAATTCAAAATTATTATTAATTTTATTAAATACATAAATAAAAAGTTTACCTCGAGTAGGATTTGAACCTACGGCATCTACTTTGCTAGTGTAGCTCTCTACCAACTGAGCTATCGAGATATAAGCCCCAATCTATGTAAATTTTGCCTTTATGTATGTAGGACTGATGTATATTTAGAACCTAAACGTCAATAAAAGAAAAACAAAATTTAAACTCCAATTACGAGTACCCCAGCTATACCAATCACATCACCCACAACCACCACCCTACCAGAAAATTCCGTTCACCTCAAATCATACACCTTTCATGCTCCAACACAAATCGCAACATTGTAATATTCCTAACGTCACGACCACATGCTATTCTACTCATATAGTAACTCACAAAGAAACGCATTTCACAATAATGGTGGAAGAACAAAAATAGTAGAAGAGTTTTGATAAAGGTAGATAAGCAGAGCGATGACCACAACACAACCACCGCCATCAATACAGTCGTACACGCTCCTGCAGATAAAGCTTATCTGAATAAGCAGCCGAACAGATCACGACACGACACTTTACTTCTACTGTTCGAGTCCTAGACGTTCCCATAGTAGATCAGTACTGATCATCATCATCATCACTCATAATAACTGGCCGGATTTCCAGCCATTCATTTTTACACCACATGCACATAACACATCGCTTGTATCTGAGAGAAACGATTATTCTGGTTCTATACATTCACTTAATTACACAAATTCTCCAAAATCAACCTTTAGTAGCAGGCGTAAGGCCTACCTCTAATCCAGAACAGTCCCTTCTGAAACACAAACACAGCTAATAATTTTAAATTATTGAATTGGACTGCGCATTTAGGTTCAATCTAAGTCTTCATTAAGAAATAATTCTTTGTAAAGAGACTTATTTACAAGTAGTTTTATTGTAGTAAAGCTTTACGAACTGTTAAGTTTATCTTGGAACAATTACTAATTGCATTCATGCTTAAGTTAAACAGCAATCATTATTTTGATTTATTGAATATACAAATATGTCGTGTCATTCATTAAATTTACATCTGATAGAAAAGCACAAATTTCTCGTTTTTAAACCACCGACGAAAAAAGACGGGGTTATAAGTTTAACGGGTGTATCTGTGTATCTGTATGTGGCATCGTAGCTCCCAAACAGTGAACCGATTTTGATTTAGTTTTTTTGTTTGAAAGGGGACTTAATCGAGAGTGTTCTTAGCTATGATTTAAGGAAATGTTCTAATCTCTACGAAAAAGGAAGAGTGTTATAAGTTTAACGTGTGCATTTGAACCCGAGCCGTTAGCCGAGGAATAAAATATAACGCCGAGCATCAAAAATTTGACGCACGTGCTGCGACCAAAAATCTTTATAATCGTTTACATAAAATCAAATTTTGAAATATATACAGTTATATACCATTTCTTGTTTACTTGTTTAAATTAACGATTACCATTATTTTTTTTACTTTTAGAGGTTTTTTCGTGTCGAAGGTTTTTAAGTTTTATAAAATTTGCTCGTTTGTATGTTGATTAAAAAGCTAGTGCTGCCTAATAAGTGCGGATTTAGCTTATAGCTGTGGGTTTATCTTTCTTATCCATTACGACTTGTTGATACAGAAAATAGTTTTTAATTTAAAATTTACAGTAAGTATTCTAATTTATCTTTGAGGAATAATCTGTGGAATAGAACTACCTTTAATATTCACCAAACAAAAGTTTGGTATATGAATTCGTTAAACCTGTGTGTCTGTGTGTGCGTGTGTAGCTATTTTGTGTTAAGGAATATTGAAAATCTGACTTCATATTCTGAAAGAGGATAAAAAAATAATAGGGGTCAGCATTCTTACGAACTTTGTACCTCATCGAAAACATGGTCAAATCGGGGGTCAAAATATAATACAGTTTAAAACTATTAGTTGGTATCTGCCCTGCATTCTCAACTTGTTTATATAACGGTTTCCATGTGGCGAATTTTAGGTCACAGCCGATTTATTGTGTTATAATTGTAAGTCATTTTTTCGTTATATTCCGCATTTTACGGTTGCGTGCCTTTTTTCTGAGGCAATTAAAACACCTTGTGGGCATACGGATATGCTGCCTTATTTCCATCGAGTAACATGGTGCTTTCATCATTTGTTAAAAGTTTAAAATGTGTGGGAGGCTAAATTTTTGTCTGCTTGTTTGCGGTATTATTCTTTTTAGATTAACGCTTCCATCTGCTAGACAATCTATTGGTATAGTTCCTCTATGCCACACAACTCCAAGAGAAGTTTAAAAATTTATGTGGTTTTATATTTACGTCATTCTACCCTATTCTATTATTGTAAAGAATCGAACATATTCTGTAGAATTTCACACATTTGGGTTGTGATTGAAAACCCTAGGTACATTTCCTTTTTGTGCAAATCACGTTTTATGTGGACAGTTAGATGAAAGTATTTTGCGAAAATTAGAATGAATGTAAAGTTGAATGGTATTAACAAATGACAAGCAAACTTAAATGTATGTCAACCTACATGTGATATAGCTCATAATTTTAAAATATTACATTGAACTATGCATTTAGATTCAATCTATATTTTCTTTAAGAAATAATTCTATGTAAATATTCTTATTTACAAGTAGTTTTATTATCGTAAAGCTTTACGAACATGTTCGATCTATTACTAATTGCATCTGAGACATCATAGCTCCCAAATGGATAACCCGATTTTGATTTAGTTTTTTTTGTAGGGGACCTAATCGAGAGTGTTAGCTATTGTTCAAAACGAAAGAAGTGGAGTGTTATAAGTTTAACGTGTCTATTTTTGTATATATTTTTCTGTTGTATCGTAGGTCTTAAAACGGAGGACCCAATCTGATTTAGTTTTTTTTGTTTAGGTGACTTAACCTAATGTTCTTAGCTATGATTCAAGAATATCTATTTTCGCGACTAGTGCGCTATTTACACATTTTTTGGTGTGCGGTAACCCGAAGCGTTAGCCCAGCACATAAAATTAAAAAAAATTAAATTTTGAAATGTTTAATTAAAAATTATTATTAATTTCATTAAATACATAAATAAAAAGCTTACCTCCAGTAGGATTTGAACCTACGACCTGTACTTTGTCAAATTAAATCCATAAACAAAAAATTATATATTGCAACTTGCCAATTTTTGGCAATCGTTACCTGAATACAATTTTTGGATTTGTGTTATTATTTGTAAATATATTCACATTATTTGTGTATATTTAGGCATACTGTAGTTTCTTTTTCTTCCAATAATTAAATATTAGTGGACATTTTGGTATTTTCTTTTAAGTGTATATAATTACAAATACCTGTGTATACATTTTTATGGTTTATAATGGGTATTTAGCCACATCAATTTTGTTTTATTCGTAAGGCAAAGCTGAGATAATTTCCGTTCGTTCTACGTTCCGATAAATCGTACATTAAGTTGACTTCCCTGCGTAAGGTAGGGGACACCGGGGTTGATTGTGATAATTTTTACGTATATTTTTTTGTAGACCTGAATAATAAGGCTATACATTTTGTTTGAACATAAGTATTTTATTTAAACTTTTATCTATAAAAAAATATAAAAACGATCAAATTAGAAGCAATACAAAAATAGTTATTAATAATAAAAACAGATCACGCCAAATGTCACAGTTTGCCCCAACTGGGGGTTGGTTGTGATACAAATGGGGTTAGTTGTCACAAACCCTACTCCTTTATACATCATCGTCAGAATTGCAGCGAATGCACACGAAATATGGATTTTTATCTGTACATTACTCATGAGCCCATTTGGAGCAGCTGGTGCACTGCAGCTATTTCTCTTTTGGACGAAAGTTGAAGTATGGTTCACTACAAATTAAACAAATAGCTTCGTCTTCGTCATCAGAACTGCTACTAGAATGAACAGTTTTAGCTTTAGATTTGCCTTTACATATATTTCTCTTGGTACCGGATTATTTAGCTGTTTTCTTTTGTTCTTTTGCTGTTTTCATCTTCTCTGCATTTTCTAATTCCTCCTTATTTGGAGTATCTGTCCAAATAGCTGATCGGCCAGGCTTTCTCCCTTTCCGTGTCTCGTGGTCCAGCCTTTGGTGTCGGTCATAAATTTTCTGTAGAAAAATATGACTTGATACCCGAAAGTCCAGGTAAATTTTCTAATGCTACCAGAGGTGAACCTACTTTAGGTGGTGAATTGTTAGGGGTAATATGAATTTAAATATAGTTGGTTTGTCTTGTGCTCTGCATTTCTGGACTAATAACTACGTCTACTTCCAAATTATTTTCCGACTTTGGACGATCCGTAACTGCTGCAGGAAGAAATTCATTGTCGGAAAATGTATTTTTATTGAAGGGAAAAATTCCTAGCAGTTGCAAACCCAGCTTGAATGTTTTTTGGCGTTGCTACGAGAGGAAGAGCGTTCTTCGCAATAGAGGGTATGTCATAAATTGACATTGTTTTCCCTGGATGATTGCGCATCCATGAGTCGCAAGCACTATTAATATATTTTTTAAGAGGCCCATATACTGATCGATCTAATGGTTGGAGTTTGTGGGGGCAATGTGGTGGTAGAGAAATTACGTCAATTCCATTTTATTCACAAAAAGTAATACCTAGTAACGAGAGATGATATCTCTATCATGATTATCTACTATCAAGAGAACCGGTTTCTCTCGAGATGCCCTGGCATGCTTAGCCAAGTGTTTTAAATATATTAAGAGACCATCTTCAGTCATCAAACCTGACGGATTAGCGTATCCAATGCATCCTGGGGGACCGTTATTAACAAAATTCATTATCCCTTTGCAATTCATTATCCCTCTATCCATCCTCCTAAGTGTTCCTGAGTGCTTTAGCACGATAGGCCAAATTTAGCCTGTTCAGGTCCACAATCATAAAAAAAGTCCCTGTAGTATTTTCTCGGAAACAAGAACATCGGGGGAATTGAGTTTCCGCTGGCACAAACAGCAAAACAAAATGTTACCAATACACCCCTCTCAGCGGAGGTTATAGAACCCAGTTGTTTTATTCCTTTTCTGGCCATTGCACAGTAGTTATGCCCATTTCATCTACATTGTATAAATCCGGAGGTTCAAATTTGTAACAATCCATCACCTCTTGTAGAAGAGAAAAGAAAGCATTCACGTTTGTCTTATTGAAACGAGTAGCCCGACTGAGACTAGTTAATTCAGGAGTCCTGAGGGATAACGCTTTATGTCGCTTGAGAAAACTGGTAAGCCAGTCAGCAGAGGCCATTTCATCTCTGATCCAGTTGTAATGGACAGCTATATTATTTTTCACAGCAAATTCATAAGCTAACTTACGAACTTCTTTTGTGGATAATCCAAAGTATAATTTGGATTGACAAATCAGGTATTCTGCTAAGTAATTTTCCATTTGATCTGATAAAACTTGGAGATTTCGTTTATACCCTACACACAATGGTTGTTCCAAACCTAGAAATAAAAGATTTTCAATCTAGAGACACCTAAATTTACAACAGAAAACTTACCATCATTACTTCGGTTTTGTAATTTTTTAAAAAATCTCTGTAACGTTATGTAGTTAATTTGGAAATCGGTGGCCACTACCCGAATAGACTTCTGGTTTTCCAAAACTTTGTGGGATGCTCGTTTAAAACATCCAAGGGTGTTTTTCCTCGGTTGGTTTTCCGTTTATACGTCCTCATTATTAATTCTAAAATAAATGAAAAAGACACGCATTACTTATATACCTACTTAGAAATCACATATACGAGGCAGGTTGTGACAGTCACAACCTACCCCATTACGAATGTCACAACCAACCCCCAAGCACATTTTTGTTGTGTTGTCTGAGTACACTTTCAAAAATAGTCGAATAAAGTTATTTGAATAAGAAAGAGCATACCTGAATTAGTATTTTGACACCACAATACCAGTAATAACTAAAACTAAAGTCGCACTAACATTTATTAAGACACCTTGAAAATAGCAAAATCGGCCGAACACACGTGGTACGTTACCGTTTGAAGCTAGAAGCATACTAAATACACAAGGACTAACGCTTGTTATATTGATATAATTTTATCGCGGCTGACATCTATACACCGAGTGCAAAATCGTTTGTAATAACCCCTGTCACAACTAACTCCGGTGTCTCCTACGCAACTAATTATACTTATATTTTTGTATTAATTTATTATACCTAATAGGGAAACTCGTTCCCCTTGCATTAAAAAGATTTCGTACCATTTATAATTGAAGATATATGGTTATATTTCATGTCGAGAGATGTGGTTGAAATAGAGTTCATTATGATGCAATACATTATCTTAAGGAAACGTTTAAATTGGAGATATTTTTTATTTTTGTGTCATTAAATATGGAAAGACGCAACATTACGTCTGCTGTTAGTTACGTATGGTGTTAGTTATTCCCGCTTTAGTATTCACAACATATCTGTTCTGGTTGCCCTGGGTCGAGCATACATTACGTTGACCCTTGCATTATTGGAAAGTGCTGGAAATTGTCATACCTGATATTTTATTTTATCGTATTGTCAAGATTTCGGTATATTATATTAACTTTTTGTTAAAAGTATAAGTACGTGTACTTTTTAGTGCAAATTATGTTTTACTAAGGGGACAAATTATATAAATTGACTTACGAACATTAAAGCAAAGCTAGTCTAATATTGTTTATGAAGGTTTAATACTAGGCTGGGCCGAAATGCGCAATCAAAAATTTTTTTTGGAAATCTCGGTTGGCATAGTAGAAAAAAGTGGTAAGATGGGAAAACAACTAAGGTGATTTTTTTTCAAAATTTTAAAAAATGTTGTAGCCGCGCCCCCGGGGGGCTAACAATTTTTTTTTCAATGTCACATTTTGGATCTAGCATAGCAAAAAGCTGATAAATATTAGCTCACTTAGGACAAAAAAAAAATTTGGTTACTACATTTTAATATTTAACCGCGCCCCTGGGAAAAAAAACCGTAATATACAGCTCTTCGCTTGAAAAAATGATATATTAATCGCGAAACAAAATTGTATTTCTTAACATCATTTTGTCAACCCACAACTCACCACGGGGATGTGGCTGTATGTCGAGTTGCAAAAGCCGCCCTCCCTCCCTTAAAGGTAATTAAGTATTTGACGTTTTTACCTTTTTAGCTTTAAAGTAATCTTTCTTATTTTCAAACGAAGGTAAATTTTGTCTTGCCTCTACTGTAACTCTTATAAAACCGTCCCTTGCAGAATGGCCACAAACTTTGCTGGACGCTTCTGTCACTACCTTTATACATCGCTCAACAGCTTGGGTGTGACATGGTAATTTGCTAATAGAAATATAGGATTTATTCTCGATATCTGCCACCAAATCTTCACTTTTGATATCCCTTGTTAGTGGAGGCTCTGTTATAGAGACTTTATTCCAATTAATTAACTCGGTATAGTCTTCGGCATTCCAATTTATAGGAGGGATTTTAAATATTCTCATTCTTGCTGGTGGTTGATTTCTAGCCTTTAATATCCGTCGAATACCAAGTTCTCTAATATGACTTCTTTCGTCGGCAATCATAGCTACCAACACATTTTCTGGGTGGGCGAAGTAGGCATTTGTTGTAATTATTTTATCAATAATGGTTCTTACTTCCTTAGGAAGGTCTCTTGACTTATTAATGGTTTCCCATAAATGTACGGAACCATATTCAATGGAAGGTCTCGTTTTTACATTAAACCACATAGGTGCATACACTTTCATAATAAACCGGACCAATAGAAGTAAGTTCTGAGGACTGCAAGTTGCAACATACAAGCGCAGTATTCGGTTGGCTGTTGTCAACCATCGTGCATGGTTGATTTTTCCAGGATTTCTTTTACTTAAAGCTTCGGAACAGAAACCATCTCTAACAGCACAACAGATCTGATATAAATATCGTTGATCTGTACTTAAAGTCTTGTCGTTAACTTCAGGTAATAGGGTATGAATTGACTGAAATTTCTGTAAGGGTTTGGTATCACACGATGCCAGAAATAAACCAATTGGCCCCGAAAACGAGTTCGGTCCTTTCGTTTGTCCATCTAATTGTTGGAGCAGATAACGTAGGGGTAATTCGTTTGCATGAAGCATACAAATTAGCCTTTGGAGTAGCTTTTCAATTTGAACTTCAATTGTTCTAATTACACCGCCTTTCCAACCAGTGTTGACATTGGTGCCATCACAGCCTATTGCTTTGAGGTTTCCTGGGTTGACCAAATTTCCTCTCATGTAAGATAGGATATTTGTGGCGATGTTTACAGCACTTACAGGTGGTTTGACTGACAAGTGACCAACATATTTACTTCCCGGCTTTTCTACTAAGGCTACATGTTCCTCTTGTTTAACAACACGGCGGCCTTCAACTTGCATGAGTGTTTGATCTTTCCTGCCATCGGAGTAAATAGCTTCAATATCTTTTCTTTCTTCTGTAGCCGCTTCTTGTACTTGTTTTCTTTTTCTCTGTAATTCTCGGCGGATCTTATTTTTGTCCATACGTTAATTGGATTATCTGAGGAAACAAGTCCAAAATCTTCCAGGGTAGCTGTTGCAATTTTGGCTACGGTTCGGCTTGATGCACCTGTCATATCGGCAATTTGGGCAAGATTTGGCAATGCAAGTCTCAGTTGGTTTGATTTTTGTTTTAGTGTGTTTTTTCAATGGATTTTGTAGAGGATATGACCACTTAAAGTCTTCATCGTTAGCTTTAGATGAGTCTTCGCTGGATGAACTAGAACTATCGTTTACATTTTCAGTGGTTGAAATAGAATCGGACTTCTGACTACTTGTTGAAGTCGAAGGCATTGACAATTGAAGTAGCCTTGCTTCCCTTTTTTGTAATTTTTCGGTAGTTACTTTATCCACCCCAGCTATTCGCATTTTTCTGTCATTCTTTTCATCTTTCAAAAAGTCTTGTTCTAACAAGGGTACTCTGTGGATTTTCTCACACTTACATGAATCGAGACTACTGCATTTGCAAACAGTGTTTTTGATTCAATTTTAAAATTTTCCACCTTTTTTATAATAAATGGAGATTTTCGTGATTTTAGGGGTTTTGTTAGATTGCGACAGTTTTTATGATATGCTAATATCATTGCTATTACCCGTTTGGAACCAACAGTTGGAAGTGAAGCGCGTTGCCATATGGCTTCTATTTTATTCGCAACCAGTTTGGCAACATCCCATTCACACGGCTGCTTGCTGGAATTTCCCTTAATCTGTTGTCTTGTGAATGAATAACAACGGAACATATCTTCTTTAGTTGGTAAACAAATTTCAGATTCCAGGTCGCAAGCAGTACCAAATATTGGACAAATGTCTGTTTTCCTAGTTTTAACTTTATCCATATTGTTTTTGAAATAGATAAACACAAAACTGAAACACGATAAGCCTTATTATGTGTCCGGTCCCGTCCAAGTCCAATGTCCAAATATCCAAATTGCACTTACAAAAACACTAACGTTTATTGCACTTGGATATTATTACAATTACTTTATGACTAAACGGAAGTAATTCTCTACAACACTTTCTCGGTTATAACAAGCTCACACAACTTATTCCAACAACGACTAAAGTGACACTGCCGTATTCCGCATTTATATTGTCGTTTGTCGTAGCGCGTCACACAACAGTCACGTGACTACAGGGGCGTACCTACACTCTTACTGCATCATTATCGACACGTGTCTAAACAATATATTTCTCTTTTTTCTTGTCATAAGTCAATTAAAACGAATAATTATTTTTTGTAACAGGTCAAAAACGTAAAATTTCGATATTTTCTTTTTAAAGCACCAGGGGCGTGGCTAAATATTAAAATATTTTCACAAAATTTTTTTTCTGTCATAAGTGAGCCAATACCAATTAGTTTTTTGCTATGCCAGATACAAAATGTGACATTAAAAAATTTTTTTTTTATTCACCTTGGGGCGCGGCTAAATATTTTTTTTTAATTTTGAAAAAAAATCAGCTTACTAGTCTATCTATGTTGCAATTTTTTTTTACTATTCCAATTTAGATTTCCAAAAATAATTTTTTCGGCCCAGCCTATTTAATACTGTTGTAATGAAAAGAAAACACCCGGATTCGGTTAATGTTGTAAAGATCCAGCTTAACTTTACTAAAATTTTTGTAATTAATTATTTTTTTAATTGCACTGCAGTAATCAAGATAGATAAAGTTGCATAATATTAAAACCAATTGCAAAAGATTGCGCGATATTGCATCACAAATAATTAATTTTAATCCCCTCCGACATAGATATTAAAAAGCATAAAATGCTCTTACGTCAGAGAACCCTCAGCCAATCACCGCCAGAGGACCCCTGCATAGAAGCCGGACCCACCCACCGCGAATTAGCTATAAAAACCGCGGCGCCACCGGAAGAAATTCTACTACTACTACTACTACTCTCCGCGCGCTCTACTCTACGCTGCTCTGTTACTCTCGCGTCTCCAGCATCTAGAACCGAGATCCGGACCGCGCGCGCCTGCCGTAGTTAGTTTCGTTGTGTACGTCGCCGACCTGTCGATTGCCGCATCCGTTCATCCTGAACCGTCGTGTATCTTTAGTCGCGTTACTTCTCCGCCCTTACCAGTAAATCAGCGTTATACAATCAAACTACTGGTTGAGATACGCTAAGGTTAACAGCACGTAAGTTTTATTGCACCACTTTTCTTAAACATTACACCAGACACCTAGAGAATCGACGGGCTGCAGAGCCCGGAAGTTATCTCACCGTTCCAGTACACACACTAGAAGACACGACAGGCTGTAAAGCCTGAAGTCACCTTCTGCACAGATACACCCAAACCAGGACGTTGTTACTGCGGGCTAACGCCCTGAAGTCATCTTCCATTTACTCCAGCGGCAAGAGGGGTACTCGCTCTAATTCTACCGTTCCCCGGGAGATCCCTTTATACAGCAGTCGACGGGCTGGACTCAGAATCTTATAAAGGGTTCTCCAGTAAACATATATTACACATACAATACACCCACCAGATCCTAAAAAGCATTAGCAATACAAACAAGCGACGCCTTGACCTGGAGATAATCTCAATACCAGAAGCCGTATTCTTAGAGATCACCCATATGATCCTCCAGCTAAATAAAAACGAACCCGTGGTACGTTTACGTGGTGGATTGCATCAAACGTGTTCCAACGTCGCGCAAATCACATATAAATTTGTTAGATATCCTTCTAATAATATTTCTTAATAAAGGAAATCTGGTAAGATAAACATTCCTGTATCGCGAGTATATTTTCTTGCAACGAAAGCTATCCATTTACCATCCATTTACCAGCATCCGAATAGATTACGCGCATTATACGTGTAAATTATCTCATTTTAATCCCGAGAATAATCATGTGCTTAAGACACCTGCATTCCGTCGGAAATAATTCTCAGAATTGTTTAATTTAGTTCACGCAGTCCTCAAAGATCGTGTAAACCCGCCTCAGATTAATTCGTTTACAACAATTAATAATAGAAGCAATTTTTAATAATAACTAACGTAGATTTGTTCGTCTTCCCTGTATTTAATAGGTAGAATAAGTTTCGCTTATAAGAAAGTTATACGCGTTTAACAAAAACAGACGTTTTTCTGATAATAAAGAATTAATGCGTCATATTTCCGGGCATAATTAAATGTTAGATTTCATTAATGTAAATACGGTCTCAATTAATTAAGAAATCCCGAGACCATCCTCATCAGTTAGAGTAAATAATCAAACGCGTACGAACAATTTGCATTTAGAAACGTGTAAATATTAACCAGTCCTTTGTGAAGCATTCCAAATACTGAATTCACATCTATTTAGTCTGAAAGCCAAATCACACATAAGAATAGTCATGCGCACCAAGGTTACTTTAAATTATTGATTTTTCTCTTTGACCTGCTTACAAACACTAACGCGATCGTCGTCCCCCTGCTTATGTAATACGGAGAATTTTACACAACGCCACCTGGTAAATACCCAGCCACCGTTCACAGGGCCGGCCTAGGCGTTCGTAATAAATCAAAATAAATCGTCATTATTAGGATTTTTGGTCCTAACAGACTAGCAATTGAACCACAATAATTTATATTTCCACAGAAACGTCTCAGGAGCAAATAATTACACCACTACCGTCCACGGGGACCAACCAACACGGGCGCTGCCAGGAAGGACATCACGGGTAACCTGAGATAAGATTTTCTTGTTGTGAATTTAATTCATTTAGTAGTACCTGATTATTTAGTTTTATAGAAGAAATAGGTAATATACGTTTAAAACATTTTATTGTAATTATTCAAAGTGTACAGTGTTAAGCACCAAAATACGAACCACCCCCGTCTTGTTAAGACAAGACCCGATTTGAGCTAGACCGAGGCAAATTAAAATAAACCATTTTAATGATTGTAAGCAAAGTCATTTACGTTTTCTAACATTTGAGTGCATACCTTTACTTCAGTTATATTTGTTGACGGGTCAGAATAAACCTTGTTATTACACTGAAGTTGTACAGTTTCAATCATCTTTCATTTTGAAATAATTCTACGTAATGATAGGTTATATTACATGTATAGCTTAGGTATCGATTAAGAATCAGTTTACTATCGTAAAGCTTTGCGAAAAGTGAAGTACTGTTTTATTTGCATTTATGTTGAAATTAATAAGCAGATATCATTTTGTTTTATTAAATATACGAATAAATATAACGGTTGTGCTGTTATTATGATTGCATGTGGGATTAAAATACAACTTTCTCATTTTTGTTGTATTTAATTATTTACCCCAAAATGAGCGGCGCCTGACGACAGGCCTATCTGGATTATAGCTGTGTATCTAAGGTTCTGGCAATCCTAAAAGCGTTGCACGTGACATATGACGTAAAAGCAGTACCCATGTAATACTAATATTTAGGATTGTCATTAAAGATAATATTCTAGGGTAAAATAAATCTACAAGTTGGCAGCATCATAAATAAAATTACAATGTTGCAACCAAAACATCTGTCATTTATTGTCGTTTATTATAGAGTTTGTTAGTTCCATTTCGTATTTCATTCTATTTCGTTTTTGTGAAACTGTTCTTTTCAGAACAAATTTTTGTTATTTTCCGTTGTGTGACCTCGCCTGATATGTCCTAAGCATTTAGGTATTCGTGGAAGGGAAATGGTTAGTTCGTTAATAGATTTCCTTGAAATATAACGGGTTTCAAAGGGCCCTTTTATTACATTGAGTTCTGTAAGAGAGGTAATGTATTGTTTTATAATTTGTGTAGTTAATCTAATCGTAGCCTTGTTGTAGAGCGTAGCAGTAGTTTTAAACGTCAATATTGCTACTGTTAGTAGAATATCGCAGTCTCTTAAAAAGCATAAAGTAGTTCAACCAGTCGCTAGATCTCATGTGCACCCGAAACCCATCACCAATGTTGAAAACTTCTGACAGGATGCGACGCGAAATTTGATTTACAGAATGTATGAGAATCGTAAGTGGATATCAATTTAGTGACATTGTAGCCAATGAATTTTTGTTTTGTAGGCGTACATATTCCCGTACAAATTTTATGGGAGAAATTAAAAAACTATCAACCTTTTGAAGGATGTCGAAGGTCTTTACATACTGTATTACGAAACATTGGTTTTCAATGAAAAAAAAATGATGCTCGAAGAAGTTTAATGGAACTACCCGACATTGTTTTAAAACGAATACGTGTGCAATCGTTTGAAACACGAAGGCTTATACGAATTTGTTTTTTTAGACGAAACTTGGATATTCCAAAATGGCACTGTTTGTTATTCTTGGCAAGATGACAATTTAAAAACGGTTAAAAGTACAAGAGTAGATGGGAAAAGGTTGGTTCGAAATAATGGTCATGGTATATATTATTATAATTTTTGTCATTAGATATATCATTCTTCATGCTGGAAATAAAAATGGCTTTATACCTGGTGTGGAATTGATATTTAATTCAAAAACACCAAATTCCGATTATGATGGGGAAATGAACGAAACAAATCTTTACAGTGGTTTGAGCACCAGCTGTTACAGAATTTAAGCACTGTAGTTATCAAAATACCGAACAGTTCGTGGACAAAAGGTGCTATTCAAGATTGGTTGACAGAAAAAAAATTGCATTTGACGTGCACTTTTTAAAAACCGAATTAAGTAATTTCCGAGTACGTATAAAGTATTATAATATTATTAAATCACTTTATGTATAATTGTAGAAACAAACCACCAAAACTATTTGTTGCGGATCAGCTGGCAGAAAAGTATGGTCATAGAGTACTTCGACTTCCTTCCTATCATTACATGTTTAACCCGATTGAACATATATGGGAATCACAAAACCATATTATAACAAACACATAGGTAGGGATGGAAAATCAGTTGAAAATTGCTTAAATATGTGGCAAGAAGTATTAGCGCAAGTGACACCAGAAATGTGAGACAACTCGATCCAATATACTGAAGGTCTTGTTCAGCAATGGTGGGATCGTAAAATAAGGTTCGATCATAATTCGTATAAATCAAAATTAATCAGATAGCGATTATGAAGATATTAGTGAATAAGTAATTGAACATCGTGTGAATTATTTCTTTTCATCATCTGGTCGTTCTAATAGTTATTTAAGGAATTTACTGTGAATTGTACCAACTTGTTTCAGTGCAATTTGTTTTAATTAGTTTTACAGTGTGTTAAAATGATACCCATTTGTAGTTGTTATAAGTCGGAAACGTTAAATTTACTTTTTTTTATAAGTTGGACTTGTCTCGTAAATAATTAACAAAGAAATAAATAATTGCTCTCTCTTATTTTTACATTTTTAACACGTTAGCGCCAAGTACTGGGACCACCGGTGGTCACGTAACAACCAAAATCGATCATGCCCAACGGCAGTTTCTGCAACCTCTTTGAAAATTAAGATGTCTATTAGTGCGTGGGCAGGTGGGACAACATGTTACAAACACACACGAATACGTTCCACTGACATGCTTAGTCCCTTTGTTGTAACTGTATTTGTAATTTATATAACGATAATTTCAGATTAAACAAACAATTAAGAAACTTTTAACTGCTCAAGCTTTTTATTCCTTGGATGCATTTTGTGAGCACAATTTTAAGTAAGCTAAAATTAATTTAGGGGTCACTATTTTATATTTTATTCTGTAACTTTGACATGTGTAAATGGATTAATCCCATAATCACACAAATAAACTAAGAAAGCAATTACGCTTATCCTAAAGGAACTGTAAAAAACCATAACCTAAAATAACATAATCCATATGACAACACTGTTTGTAACAACCTTTTTTTTCAAGTTGTACTAAATTATACTATAATTTTAGATCTTTTATTCATTTAGTAGTAAATATAGTAAATATAAGAAAAGTTCTTAAGTTTTGTATGAGGTAGGCAACTTAAATTGCATATCTGAATAGTACATATTTTTTAAGTGAATATATTTCATAAAGATTTATATTTCCCTTTCCTTAGAAATGGTATTCTGATCATTTAAAAGCCGCGCAATGCGTAATAACTAGCTTTTTTCTTTTTCAATTCACTTGCTGCTAAATGTAATAGCATGTAGTTGTGAGGAATTTTCCCTAAATTTTAGTGTAAAGTGCCATCGGTAGATGGTAAGTTATTTTTTTATTATAGTTAAAACTAAAACCTTTGCTTTTTTAGGCACTTACTTACTATTACACTTTTATATTTTATACGTTTACACCTTTTGCATACTTTAATAATTCATATTTTTTTAAAGCGCTATTTTGCTATTTTTTAATTGTAATGGAATTAATTTTTAATTTTTACTTTTAAAGTACCACTTTTATTAACTACCTTATTTTACTTGGTTTACATCATAAATCGCAATTTTTTTACATACTAAAAACTTCAAAGTAATGCATTGATTATTATGGATTCAAATTATTAAGAATAAATTATCAAGATAATTCCAGTGGGGTGTGGCTGGTAACCTTAGATCTGGAGATTGCACCACAATGATGCTATAATGAATTCATCTAGTTGACCGTTTCGTTTCATGTGTCACCAGCGGTAATAAAATATATATACAGAACTGTTCAAAAGTACGATTTTTTTAGTAATTAACGAATAGATTTAAGACCTTTTCCATTACAATTGGATATTAAATAAACTTTAGTGTGTCTTGTAATTTTATTTTCATTTTGATTAATGTTTTATTATTATTAACAAACTTGGTTTAGCTGTTACAATAACGTATATCTACAAATAGCTTGGCGCTCGAGGTATCATTTTATTGTTTTTATTTACATTACATATTTTGATTAATTAAGTGAAGTGAAAATAATTAAGCAGATGGGAAGCATGCAGCATTTCAGGTATGTTAATAAATCAGTATATTAGAACCCTCCCTTATCTTAATTTACCGATTGAGCCAACGGCAGTGGCGATTGTTATTTGGTAATAAATTTTTAATTAAATTTATTTGAACAATTGCCAATAATAAAATACTTATCTTTTTTGGGATTTTTTAATGGTGTACTTTAAATTATACAATCTAAACGTTTCGATAATACTTACAGTTATCTTCGTCAGTAGTAACGTTTGTTAAAAATTGTTAAAGATGTAGTAAACAATTTTGTCAAATTTGAAAAATTAAAACATAAACATAAGCCTGCTATTAGTATAACAGCTTGGGAAACATAAAGCCAACTATAAAATTTTTAGTAAAGAATAACTAGGTCATAAAATTAACTATTATTAAACTGCCTCAAAGATGACAAACCAGAACACTCTCTACGACGAAAGCTAACAATGAAATTTGCCAGCCAAAAAACACATTTAACAAAATTTAATCGAGTTATGATGTAAGTGTAAAGTTGTGAAAAACTTCAATTTTAAAATGATAGAAGCATTCACAAATTCAAACATTACATCAAATAAAATAACCCAGTTAAATCTAACAAAGAGATATCTTCATCAATAATTGGAAGTGTTATTAACAATGAAAAGCACAATGCAGAACGTTCTTTGTAATTTTTAATTTTAATTTAATTTCAACTACTTATGTTAAATTATAGTGCTGTGGTAATTTAACATATAATTGGTAAAGCATTTGCTTCAATAGTTTATGACATTTGCGTTTTGTTTATTACATCATCCCAGTATTATTGTTAGTATACAGACGCCTTTTTTTTTTTAATGTTGTATGTTGCCATTTTATCATACTGGTGACGTGCAACGCTTTTTGCATTGCCCGAACTTTATTTCTGCCTCTATTACGAACTGATATAGCTTTCAATCTACAGTATGTTACGTGAGTAATGTACTGAGCTAGGTCGTGGTGCGAACTTACCTTTTATATAGGCGACCATTTTTCATGTTTAAGTTGACTTCCGAGAGGAGGTTGAATGTTTATTTGTTATAATATTTAGTTATATACCACTTTTCTGTTTATGTATCTCAAGTAACGATTATAATTTTTTTTTACTTTTTAGAGGTTTTTTGTGTCGGAGGTTTTTTTAAATTTTGTAAAATTCGCTTGTTTATATTTTGATTAAAAAATTTGTGGTGCCTAAAAAGCGTAGATCTAGTTTATAGCTGTAGATTTATCTCTCCTATCTGTTACGACTTACTCGTATTGATAAAGAAAAGACTACTGTTTCGATCCGGGGGTTAAATGGGTGCGTGGAAAACGCGCCGAGGGGGCGACGTTAGACACCCGGTTACACAAAAATTCGAAAAGTAGCAAAAATAACTATGAAACAAACATAACATGTATGTAGTACACATATTTCAAAACCTAACCATACAAAAAAATTTAAAGTGAGACATTTTGATTCGCTTAGGGTAATGTTAGTCATCGGAGTGCTTTGTTCATGTTCTAGGTTTTGTCTAAAAGCGCTGCGTATTGAAATCTCCAAATACTCCTTTATTTTTTAGGTAATAGGCACTTATGCCGTATTCTACAATAGATCTAGACCCCCCCCCACCTGTAATTCCACGAATTAATTTAATTAAAGTGGATCCCTTGAAGCAAATCGCTGATGCGGAAATTAATGTAGAACCGGAGTTTAAACAAGTACCTGCCGCAACGTCTTCACCTGCCCCGTTAAAGTTCAAACCTCCCGTTGCACATTGATTCCTTGAAATCGGTGCAGAACCAACACCTCCTACGTTTAGGCGTTGTCGATGAATTCTTCCAGAAATATGATACTTTACCACGCCACTATGTAGAATTACTGATCCGCGGGAGGCAAGAACAAATTGATAATACATACGGACTTCGTTACGATGCAAACTTGTATAAATGGGCTATCGGAGGTTCTCCGCTACGTATAGAAGATCCTAATCTAATTATAAATGATGAGACGCGTGAAGGCACTCGGGCTATATGAACCGCTTATATTGAAAGAGCCGAAGTAGTTTACGTTGAGGGATGAGCCAGCCTACGTCGATATTCTAGCTAAAACTAACGCATATAGGAAGAATCACGACCCTCAATGAGCAATTATGGGAACCCGATGTCTAAATACCGGAAGATTGTTAAATCGCAAATCAGTACGAAACGTTTCGTTCGCGGCACCTTGAAGAAGTTATCAAATAGAGTGAAGCAATATGTATACTGGAACACTCCTCGCGAACTTGTTGAACGGCTCAGGCTGTTGCATCCATCAAAAGCAGCAGGTCACACTGGATATGATAACGAAATCATTAGCATCGAACAAGAGCTTCGCGAAGAAGGTATAATTGCATAATAATGTCCATCGATAAGTTCGCTATCGCATTTAAAACATGCAACTATAAATATCAAATTAACCTGGGATGATAATTACGGTTGCAAGGTAAAATACTGCAATGTTTTTGAACGCATCATAGAAGATGATGTTGCAACTAGGAGATACGTAGATAAGGCGAATTTAAAATTGACTAAGGACGGTAATTACAATGCGCAAGGTAGAAGAGTCTGCAGTCATTTATCCAATCCTAGACGCGGATGTTACCACTAAAAGCTATGTTGGTAAGTGCAAGTTCTAGACCTTAAAATAAAGAATGACATCGATTAATCGATTACAAAATTATTGATTGAGTGGGATCGAAACATTGAGGAGAAAATTAATTGTATATGTGGCGATATAAGCATCCTCTGCAGGGATATTTATGACATTGAGAATAAGTTACACTAGTAGTAGTGTCTTTAAAGCTAGCGGTTGTGGAAGAATTGGATAAGCCTGCGGGGAAGAATTTTATATGAAAACGAACCATCGTTAAGCACCGGGATGATCTCTGGCAGACGAATTTAGCCGAATTTATTCCGTATGTTAAAGACCTCTAAAGTTGAAGAATCCCGACGAAGTTTGTCGAGCGATGACCTCCATTTTGAAGAAGGGTAGAGCTGCGGATGACTTGCAATCGGATCAAGGACGTTAATTTTATAATAAACATTTTGAAGGGTTGATGAAGAGTTATGCATTATATCATTACTCAACGTATAGTGTTAAAAAGGCAGCCATTATTGAAATGGTTATAAGAAAAATGCATTATACAAACGATTTAGCTTTAGAGGTAAGTACAAGTGGCTGGATGCGTTGCATATGAATATAATCATAAAGTGCATTCTGCGATTAGAATGAAGCCTAAGGATGTAACTGCATCAACATATTTACCGATGTTTCATAATATTAAGGTAACGGGGCCAACAAAATTTAAAATTGGTGATTACGTTCGGATTTCTAAATTTAAATCAATGTTTGCAAAAGGCTACGCTCCTAATTTTTTCACCGAACCGTTTAAGATTGCTAATGTGAAGGTTGGTAATCCTGCTACATATTTACTGGAGGATCTCCAAGCTAAACCGATACTAGGTCAATTTTGAGAAGGTGTTACTCAGCTATATCTTCGATGGCTTGGTATGGATAAAACACATGATTCTGTGACCTGCCTTTAGGACGCAGTGCTCTTCGGCTAGCTCATGTTTGTGGAGGCTGAGGCATGGGAAAGGATTTAACAGAGTTAGAACAAAAAACTAAAACAGAGGGCGCCAACAGTTCCTCAAGACTGTAAAATAAATATTTATTTTATTAAATCAAAGCCACAATTCTATAATTCTTTCTTCTTTTTTTTGTATATAATCGTTGGTACACTAACAAAGTAATATTAATTATTAATCGCACCAATAAGGGTTACACCACAAATAAAAAATTACTGTTAAATTAACACTGGGAAAGACACTAAGGCAATTAAACAAGCGCTTGATTTATCCCGGAGTGACAACCCAAACCCAAATATTTGATTGGACTGGTATGTCCCCCTTATTTAGTGGACAAAAATAATATTCAAATAGGAACAAGCTAATTATACCTAATAATTATAAATTACTTACACTGTTTAAAAAAACATATGCTGTAATAGAAAATGCTACCTTAACAGACTTCAAGTCTTAAATAATTATTAAATCGATATGAATACATTTACATGGTAAGGTTCTCCTTGAATAGAGAACAACATAAGCATTTGCATTGATATTTTAAAAAATTACATAACGGTCATCAAAGAATTTCCAATGTGGAACCTAAAAAGTACTTCTCATTAACTGAAGAGAAAAATTACACATGCAATAATTAGCTAAGCTAATCATTAATGTGACACATAAATTCAGTTTCAACTGGTGAGGCAGAGTTGTAGTCTTACAACTGGTTACTCGATTTCGATTTTCGGTTAATTAGGTTGGCTAAAAGTCATTAATAAAAGCATGAAATCACATTTGAATCTACTAGTGAGCACCAGATAGTAAGCAGAAGTAGTAATTTAGTTCAGCCGAAGCATTAAAATACATACCGAGCAATATGTACCCAAGTAAATGTAAAGATACATAAAGCAATACAAAACTAGAGAGAAAGCGTCTATCTTAGGGTAAACCTGTCTCCAATCTGGTTAAGAGGTTCTTTTACTGGATTCCCAGTCAATCAGCTTATGTGAACCTTCTGGAATAATCACAGATGTTCCTAATTAATGTCCCCAATGAAGAACAACACCAAAAATATAAGTAAATGTAAAACGTAAACATAAAACGCAAACCTAAAACGACCTACAAAGATAGAATAAATAAAGTGTAAGAAATTATTTCTGAAACAAACCTGTTTGAATACAGATCGTTTATGTCAATTAATCAAAATTAAATTCTATCGATTTTGTAAATACGCAAAAAAGATATCGGTGAGCTATAGACTTCTATATTTAAAAAGGAGAGAATCAAGTCTCTGGAAAGACAGCTAAAAATAAAAGAAAAACGCTACCTCGTGTAGAAATTATGATTATGACAATTTTCGTTTGGTTGAGATATTCTCACGTTTTAGGTTATCCGATTCTTTTACTGAAATTAATTTTAAATTTGACATGCATTTTACTTTGAGACATTATTAGAAGAGAGTGAAAAAATCTCAATATATAACTTTTCAGTACAAACAAATATTTCCATAGTAATATACCAATATACATAAAAACTTACTGATCTGTGATTGGTCCAATTCATTTTTGAAAATGTAAAATTTCTATTTTCAGTCATAACTTTTTTATTTATGGACCAATTTCGAAAATAAAAGTATTTTCATAATCTAAGCTTCATTTCTGACCTTTTGATACCCCATTTAACATTTAACAATTCAAATTTTTATCAAACACTGTGATTCATACCTAATTCTAAAATCTATTTTTACTTAAAACTAAATTATTCCATGTTGCACAGAAGAACTAATAACAGAAATGGAATCAGTGACTCAAACTACATAGGAATGCACCTATTTCCAATCTGAAATGTCTATTTTAACAAAAGTTCTATCTTAAATTTCGATAACTTTCCAGTATAACGTCAATTTGCATTTTTCCATAAAATTTTCAGATCCTTTTAATTTTAGTCTTTTTAACACATCGATGATTGCATATATGTCAATCTATGTTGAATAGTAAAACTTACAATCTCTTTGTTTCAGAATAGAAGATCACTTTGTTATAAACTGAATTATGCACGTATACTTAACTACAAGCATATTATATAATGAAAATGTGTTGTTTAATTCCGACAATGCTCGAATATTCATATTATGAACTTTTTTTGTCATTTAACTATGCTCATGTTTTAATGTCATTGAAATTGGAAGTGTATAGCTAATAACTTGCTCTGTAACTACTTATGTGCCTAGATTTAAGTTATATTATAATTTTGCACACTGCGCTATACCATATGTGCACGTTTTATTTGAATACAATAATGTTTCATTATATTTTGC